>NMRB01002760.1:5828-29698 GCA_002633025.1 Notospermus geniculatus
TTCCGACGCCGTCATTGGTATTGTTATTGCGCATGACGTCAATGACGTTGGTGACGGCGCGAGTTTCGCCACCGAATGCGCTGAAAATCCTGTGGAAATTACCGTTTCAAACTGCAATTTCTAAGCACAGAGATCTTGAATCACTCTGATTCTTTGCCAGATCTTTGCTTTGATATCCAACTTTGTGAGCAGCGGTGTTTTCGGCTTTGGCAACAAAAATGACCCCATGTAATTTGTGTCTATTTTGGACATGTGTCATCCAGCGATAATTTATGGTAACGCACTATAGCCTGGTACGCTTCTGCTACTGATTCCCAATGAATGTACTAGAATGAGATTTTATGAGAAAATACTAAATTCACTGTTTCTATAAAACATAAAACAACTCGTCCTTCTCTTTCTCGTGTTGGCGTTATTTACTGTTGTATTGCCGCGAAGTGCAATCTTCCGGCGAATAGGCCTAACAAGGGAGAGATAATCCTTTTTTTTCATATAGTATAGTATATTCCACTATAAAGGGAGAAATAATCCCTGTGGACCCAATTGGAAAGATTTTATATGATCCTGTGAGAGAGATAATCTCACAGCGATATTGTCCCCGGTGTAACAGGAGAAATTGTCCCCGCTACCAACCAAGGTGTCATCGACACTGACCGCTCGGCCGTGACATTTTTGGTGGCAGCGGTGGGATCCTTATTGTTAATTGGATCTAGCGATACGAATTCTGTCTCCCCAAGTGAATACTAGTAGTTAACTATTGAATCAATCAGAATATAACATCATGGCTCTCGGTCGAGGAAAGCGAAAACGAACAAAAAAATCAAAGAGTTGCTGTAATCAAAACGCAGGCCTAAATACTAATACTAATGAAACGTTAATGACCGTAGTGAGTCAGAAACAGAAGCGATTACATCTGTCGGGGCTGGAGAGGCTCCCGAGGTTCAGTCGTCGGGTCGAGCGCCACCCATGGCCTCCACCTCCCATGGTCCCGCGACGACAACGTCTGGCGAAGACATCATGCCATCTCCGTTTGTTACGAGATCGGTAAATGACTTGACTGGTTCCACCAGTCTCACATCGGCAATCAGTAGGTGTCGGATGAGTACGACCTCAAATACTGTGACATCTTCAGTACAAGAGACCATCATGAGACCAATGACAGCGATGACGACAGTGACGACCACAACGACCACGGTGGTGACTAGTAGGCCTAGTTGTAGTACTGATGTACGGGTTTATGGGAATAATGTACCTTCTATGCTGGGACACCCTGTCTCACGATCGGTTTCCGTCGGCGGATATCCCGACACGTTTGGAATAGGGACTTGGAATACGCAAGCGTCGGGTAGCAACGGTCCGTGGAACGCTCCCTTGTCTTCGAATGTCAATGGTGGTCTTCTTGATTCTAATGAGGTCACAACTGAGTATAGGGTTACTAATGAACATAATGGTCAGAATAGATATAGGCCTATGTGTACTGAATGGGCTGGCGAGACGAGACTCACAGCAGTACCTACAGGCATGGTGGCGGACTTATCAGCCCCACCTCCACTATAGGTTTAGGTGTTGCCGGCAACGGGCATGTTATGCAATATCCGATGATTAATACCCCACACATTCAGCGAATGTCAGGTGAACCAGTAGGGCTGCCGATGACGACGGCGCGGACCGTCCCAGCGACGTCCCTGGATGGTAACCCAGCGATAAGAAGAAATGTTATCCCGAATGGTGTCGCTGGAGATGCTATTCCGGCGGTTATAAATGCGTCGACCAAGCCCATTTCAAGTGGTAATTCAAACAAACGAGTGTCATCAGGTAGTAGGCCTACTGGCGGTACACGAGACAATACTTCGGCGCAGCCATCAGAGGTTGAGCCACGGAAGGCGGTCCGAGGAAGAACTACCGCGCGAAGTTATGGGCATCGTCATGATTGGTCAAGGTCGTCGTCCTCCTCTCCCTCAGATAGTAGCGTGGACGATTTGGATCGATGGTGTGAAAATTCAGATATTGAAACAAAAGTCAGGAGGCCCAAGAGAGGTCCGAGATTGCCTCCATTTTCTGATACCTCCAAGGAATCTTGGGAGGTGTGGTATAATAGGTTCTCCGATGTCGCCAGCCGCTGCGGGTGGACGGACGAACAAAAATTAGACAATTTGCTGCCGAAACTCCAAGGGACGGCGGGAGAATTTGTTTATGGTCAATTGGAAAGACAAACCCGGATGAATTTCAAATTACTTGACTGTCAAAGAGCTGCACTACCGTTTCCGTAAAGTGGAAACAGCGAAGTCTTATGCCGCCAAGTTTACCAACAGACTACAAAAGCCAGGAGAGTCGCCATCAGATTTCGCGTCAGAATTAAAGAGACTATATTGCAAGGCTTACAACTCCCGAGACGCAAAGACCAGGGCTGAAGATCTGTTAAGAAATTTTTTGGACGGGCTATATGACGAAGAGGCCAAATTCCACGTCGAATACGTGCGAGACCCAGTCGACATTGATGAAGCAGTATATGAAGTGATACGATATCGAGACACCCAGAGGAATAGAGGCAGGAGGGGAGTTAGGAAAATCACGATGGTTAAGGGAGACGATGAGGACGATGATGACGAACCAATTCAACCGGTGAGGGCCGCTAAGAAGGGTGCGCCTAAATCTGTCCCCGCGAAAACTGAATCCACAAGTACAAAAAAAGAAGAAAAACAAGGACAGACAATACAGACACAGAAGGCTCCAGATGTAACAGAGATCTCACAGTTGACCCAGATGGTGAAGCAAATGATGGGTAAAGTAGAAGCTTTGGAGAAAAATCATACTATGGCATCATCGGTCCCAAGGAATGGCTGGAACAATGGCGGATACCGGCGTCAGAACCATGAGGGAGGCCAACAGCGATCTTTTGGAGACGTACAATGCTACCGATGTGGAAAACTCGGTCACTATACCAAGAATTGCTATTTTAATCGGGGACCTGGGGGTAGCGGACCAGTTGGTCCCGCTCAGCCTCCAGCCTGTCCAGTGCCAGGTCAGTTGGGTAATCGACCTGCACATGGTCCGAACCCGAACTGTCCTCCATTTGTGCCACAGCCTAAACCGTTAAACTAGATCGGGCTGCTCTTGGAGGCCAAAGGACAGCCCAACGACGTAAGGACGGCCCTCGCGACGACGAAACAATGCATGAGAAACAAATCAACGAGCAGATTAACAAAATTGATCAATTTAGTACAAAGAATAATAGTAGGAACCCTAAGTTAGATACAGTGAAACAGTTGAGAGGAGACGAGAAGATTGTTGAGATAGGAGATAAGTCGATGAAAATTAATGAACATGATAAATTGGTGGAGGGTGGTGACTGTGATGAATCGGTGAAAGGTAATGAATGTGATGAATTGGTGAAAATTGATGAATGTGATAGAAACGGAGATAAAGTGTGGTCAGGTGATGCTCAGACGACAGCCTGTGATTGTGGAGGCAATCCCCAGATGGATGCTGGTGACTGTAGTGGCAGCGTCGGTGAGGCCATATCGGAGGTGACTGAAGTCGTGAAAAGCACAAGAGACGAGATGAAAATACAGGAAAAGGATGGATTGACGGAAGTAGGGGTAAAGGAAATGAGCTCGGCCAAGGTGATGGGCCAGCTCGGGGATCATTCAAGTAGTTCATTAAAGATTTCAAAAGTGAGGAGTCCCGTGGAAGGGAGAGGACGAGATGAAGAGCAAATGACGACAGACGGAGTGATTTCTGAGGCCATGTCGATTTAGAGGAATCAAAGGAATCGGAGGAATCAGAGGAAAATACAGTCTACAGCCCATCAGTCACACACGATCACACCGCTATCATGTGCTAAATATATAAACACGATCACGTGGTTCTGTTAACATCATAATAGCTTTAGTGGAACTTCAAATTCGGCCATTTTCTCCTAAATTGTGGGCTTTCGGTCCTCAAGTCATTAGACTCTCTTTATCACCAACCTCGATGATGATGAGTTTATTACAACAACTCAATAGCCCAGGAAATGTTATGAAATAACTATTCTGATAATTTTAAACTTTATCTTATGGTTATTTTCTGGATTTTCCAGCTCGATTCCTCTGATTCCTCCGATTCCTTCGATTCCTCTAAATCGACATGGCCGATTTCTGATGAAGATGAAGAGGGAGATGCTGAGATGTTAGCCGATTTAGAAGCTATTAGAAGACAGAAACCGACTTTTACAGGTATATACACAGAGGGTAGCATTCAAGGACTTGACGTCACCTTCACCATTGATACAGGATCCACAAAGACACTAGGGAGTTTCGGCAAGACTACGTATCGTCGATCCGTATCACGTATGACGTATGACTTTAATAGAAAATGCATTAGCTCGATACGTCATACGTGATACGGATCAACGATACGGAGCCTTGCCGAAACTCCCTAATTATGTCCTTCGAGACGTATGAGAAGATATCAGACGAAGTACGGCCCCGTCTGGTGGCGCCATCTCACCACAAAAGATGGAACTTAACGACTGCGGACGGCGGCACTTTACAGTACCTCGGGAAAGCCAATTTTCGGGTGAAACTTGGGAAACTCGCTCTGGAGAAAACCATTTTGGTAGCTGATATAGATGACGAGGTTTTACTGGGAGCGGATATCTTGCAGAAAGATGAGGGGGACCAGCGGATTTATTGTTGTCAAAGGGTGTGATGGTCCTCAGGGGACGGAACATTCCTCTCCTCCAGGTCGGTTTTCCTGAGAAAGCCCGAAAAGTCTGCGCAGCAGATCATTATGTGATCCCCGCCATGAGTGAGTGCATCATTGATTGTTTGGTCGAGAGAAGAAATAAGACAACTCATGAAGATTATTGCCTTTTAGTAGAAGGAAATCCGATGCTGACGGAAAAATGCCGACTATTGGTCGCACCGGCTTTGGTTAACGCCGCCAAGAATGTGACTGTGCCAGTCCGAGTTTTGAACCCATTCGAAGTATCAAAATCAATTAAACAGGACGCTGTGGTTGGTTGGGCACAACATGTCAACCTGCCACATCAAACTTTGCTGATGGAGGATGACTATGACAACCAGGATAATGCAGTGCGACGACTACAATTCCATCAACACCCAACCGCGGAATCAACTATCAGGAGAGTAAGCCCCCGTCCCGAAATCAAAACAAACGAACCGGTGTCAATCTTGGAATCAAAGAATAAGGAATTGTCACTACCTAGTCATCTAACATCTATGTATGAAGAAGCTGTAGAAAACTTGAACGATGAACAGAAAACGATCACTAAGAACCTCCTGTGTGATTTCGCGGACATTTTCTCAAAAGATGAGAACGACCTCGGACTCACACATCTGGTTGAACACGTGATAGATACGGGCGAGGCGAAGCCATTCAGACAGGCCCCTCGCCGTGTTCCCTTAGCTTATGTAGGCGAAGAAAGGAAGGCGATCAATAAACTCATGTCTCAGGGAGTGATCCGAGAATCAACGTCGCCCTGGGCCTCAGGGGTCGTTTTAGTGAAGAAGAAAGATGGGAGTATACGTCATTGTATTGATTATAGGGCACTGAATAAGGTAACCCGAAATGTTCCAGCGAACCCCTTACCTCGCTGCGATGATCTGATAGATGCTTTGGGCGGCGCTGACCTTTTCAGCACGCTCGATATTACTAGCGCGTACAATCAAGTGCCAATCCGGAAAGAAGATGTGCCGAAGACAGCCTTCACCACGAAATTCGGTCTTTTCGAGTACGTGACGATGCCGTTTGGGCTGCAGGGAGCACCCATGACCTTCCAGCGTCTAATAGAACTGGCTATGAAGGGACTTAGAGATGTAGTTTGTCTCCTTTATCTGGACGACATCATTGTCTTCTCCAACGGGTTTGAAGAACATGTGAAACGGCTGAGACAGGTTTTTGAGCGAATTCGAGCTGCCGGTTTTAAACTTAAACCATCTAAATGTCACTTATTTCGGACCCAAGTTACGTTCCTGGGACATACCGTCTCAGCGAAAGGGATAGTTCCGGACGATGCAAATGTACAAAAGCTCAAGAACTGGCCCACCCCGGTGAATGTTTCAGAAGTGAGAGGAATTCTGGGTTTGGGGAGCTACTACAGACGATTTATCAAGGACTTCTCTGCCCTTGTGCAACCGTTGATCCGTCTGACCAAGAAGGACGTGACTTTCGAATGGACGGCAGAGTGTGAGGAAGCCTTTAAAGACGGGACCCGAGGTCATGTCATATCCCAGGCCTACGGGGACTTTCTATCTAGACTGTGACGCCTGTGACGTGAGCATTGGAAGTGTGTTGTCCCAGGAACAAGATGGTGAATTACGGGTGATCGCTTACGCCAGCTCAAATTTAAATAGCTCGGAACGAAACTACTGTGTGACGGACAAGGAGTTACTGGCTGTAAAACATTTTGTAGAGCATTTCAGACATTATCTTCTCGGTCGCCATTTTGTGGTCCGCACTGACCACATGGCCCTGAAGTGGTTGTTCAGCATGAAGGAACCGAAAGGAAGGGTTGCCCGATGGACCGAAATTTTGTCAGTGTATGATTTTGAAATACAGTGGAGAGCAGGAAAGAAACATCAAAACGCCGATGCGATGAGTCGATGTCCCGATCCGAGAAATTGCAAGTGCGGAGACGAGACGACGAAACTCCCATGTGGAAATTGTTCGAAGTGCAAAGCCAAGTCAACCAACATGAAAAGTTCTCTGTTCCCACGTGGAGCCAGTGAGGAGACTGACACGTTCGCAGACGAAACCTAAATACACTGGATGGCAGCTTCCTTATTCTGTAGAAGAGTTGAGCTCCTTACAACAAGAAGATCCTGACATTGGTCCTATATGGAAATGGGTAGAAAACGGCGAACGCCCTGTGGGACAAGTCGTTTGTGAGTCGAGCCCAGCGACCAGACATTACTGGAACACGTGGAACAGTATATTCCTAGAGAATGGCGTGCTATTAAGACATTTTTCAAGAAAGGACGGGACGGGAGATTACCAGCAAGTGGTTGTTCCCAGGAAGTTACGAAGGCGCCTATGGGAAACATGACGGTCGGAGGACCTCTAGACAGACTGTCTACGGACGTGCTGGGCCCTCTTCCTCTATCTTTGAAAGGCAATCGATATATTCTGGTAGTCTCTGATCATTTCACTAAATGGACGGAGATTTTCGCCATACCCGACTATACAGCTGCTACATGTGCGAGTGTAATACTCAATGAAGTCATAGCTAGATTTGGAACCCCTTATGACATTTACTCAGATCAAGGACGAAACTACGAGGCAGAAATTTTCAAGGAATTGTGCACCCTCTTAGAGATACGTAAGACAAGAGCTTCACCTGCAAACCCAAAGTGTAACGGACAATGTGAACGTTTTAACAAAACACTCATCAGAATGATAAAGTCGTATTTGAAAGGCCAGCAAGATCAGTGGGACGTGAATTTGGGTTGTCTTGCCGCAGCATACAGAGCCACTCCGAATGAATCGACGAAGCTGACGCCCAATCTACTGATGCTTGGTAGAGAAGTTCGATTGCCTGCGGAAATAATGTTCCCTTACAAACCATCGCATGGGGAGGAAGAACTGACATCTTACGGAGAATACGTAGAACGGTTGCGAGAACGAATGTTAATTGCACATGACGTAGCACGAGATAACCTTAAGGCCGCTGCCAAGCGCCACAAACAATGTCACGATGGAAAATCTGTTCTGAATAAATATGATGTTGGTGAACCGGTTTGGTATTTGTCCGATGTGAATCAATTGAAAATAGCCCCCAAGCTAAGAAAAGCATTTGAAGGACCATACTTGGTTGTCAAGAAGGTCAATGACCTCGACTATGTCATTCAATTAGATAAACGCGGAAAAACAAAGCTCGTTCATCATAATAATNCAGACCCCAGATCATGACGTCACACGAAAAAGAACGCCGATGGGTCTCACCCAGGTGAGGCCCAGGCAAGTAAACGAACACGCTATTAATAACCAGGACTTTCTTCGAAAACCTGGTTAAAAATCTTTTTTTCGTACGCGATTTTTCTCATGCATAACTAATCGTGTTTACTATTTTTGCAGTTGTTTGGACAAATAGTAGGGGTGACAGCTTATTTTGTAATCACCCGTCACCCCCTCCATTTACCAGATGAACAGCGAATACGACAAGCACCATTAGTTATGCATCAAGGACTTCGCGTACGAATATAAAAATAATTTTGTGTTCGAATCACCAGCGTGGGTACGGCGTTCCGTGTTTTCGGTTTGCTCCACTTGTACCACTGGCTTCATACGCCCTGATCACTCTGTTCGGAATGAACAGAGTGAATAAAAAACTGATCTACAGGGTGAGTCAAAAAAATGTTCCTCCAACTTTCTTAGCCTGCCATACAAAGTTTATGACAGGTACTCAAAGATAAATGGTGCCATCCTTTTCCTATAGTTATTTATTAAGTCGTGTGTAAAAAAACATCGATGTGTGACGACGCATACATGTATGTTCACCACAGCCCATTGTTCCACGGTGACAAGAAATGCAGGTTACACAATGTTGAAGTGTAGGGGTGAGGTGACCTACTGCCATGACCTAGTGACCTACTTAAAGACCAGTTGAGCCAAGGTAGTCATGTTTGGTATCAAACTAAAGGTAATGAAGTGTAGGTTTGAACCGGCCTACTTCCATGACCTAGTGACCTACTTAAAGACCAGTTGAGGTAGTCATGCTTGGTATCAAACTTAGAGTAATGAAGTGTAGGTTTGAAGTGACCTACTGCCATGACCTAGTGACCTACTTAAAGACCAGTTGAGCCAAGGTAGTCATGTTTGGTATCAAACTAAAGGCAATGAAGTGTAGGATTGAACTGACCTACTTCCATGACCTAGTGACCTACCTAAAGACCAGTTAAGCCAAGGTGTCATGCTCTTTGTTTTTTATACCGATAATAAAATCCATTGGACACAGTCAGTTTACAGTTCAACCTCTCATTTAGCATGCTTCATTACACCTACAACTACACCTCAAGACAACTGAGCTGAGCGCCAGGCCCATGGGCCTCTTGTTTTGAATCGCCCTTTACAGCTAGTTTTATTTACACCCTAATAAAATCATAATCGTACTGTCAAGTTTAGAAATGTACCAAAACACCAAACCCACCAGAATTTTTTAACATTTGTTCATTATTTTGTGTGGCACTATTTTGTGGCGATCCAATTACACATATGGCTGTGCGTCGGCTCGGTCGTTCCGGCAGAAATAGTTTCCATTTTAGAAGCAACCAAATCGATGCACCAATCAGGTTTGTCGCAATTTGATCACATGATTTTGTGAGGTAAACATAACCAAGGGCTACCTTGGTTACCAAACTAAAGAACCACGGAAACTTCTCCAATCGCTTCGTTGGTATCACCGCCCCGTCACTATTCCCCAATGGCTAATAATCAGGCTAATTATCAGCACCACCATCTCTATTATGCTGTCATTTTGTGCCACCCTCAACCACGTCAAACGTCTTTACCCTATATGGGTAGTGTTTTATTCAGCAAATGTATTTACCGGAGGGTGGGGAGAGAGAGTACCCTCTCACGAACAGGGGGTCAGAGGCCTGCCTTCTCTGGACCCGGAAGGAAGATGCTAGAGGGAGGGCAAAGTGGCGGAGTAGGATACGGATCAACGCTCCACCTGTGAAACAAAACAAAACTAAATATGTAGGTTTATACACACGTTAGTAGGTGGACAGGATGTCATGTTTTGGAGGAGAAACCGCGATCCTTCGCGGATATGTAGTCATGTATACCACCTGATGAGATAGTCAAACATTGCTGATTTTGATAGCAGTAACTTAATACGACAGTTGAGTGTAGTTCATTGCTGCACACCCCGGCCTGAGCTAATGAGACAATCCGTGACGTCACTGGGGATTCCCCGTGTGGGAAATCCCAAGTCCGTTGTCATGTGAAAAGTCGCAAAAAAATCTTTGGAAATAGTGGAATAAAAAATGTGGAACATGTCTATCGAGGTTAAAAAATATGGGAAAACCGTGTGCAGACATTTCTAGGCTCAGGAAAGTTCGGAGGACGGAGCCTTACGCGAACAAACATTGACCTAGTTACATTCGGTGAATTATAGTAGGATGTATTACAATTCTAGTGATGTACGGACGGACGTCGACTTGGGTTATGATTATCTACTTCGAATACATGTGCAATCGTAAAGGACTGATACGGGCTGTCGTGACGTTGGTGACAACCTCAACCTTTTCTACCGAACAACTGCCTCATTTGTTTCACAAACACTGCCCGAAATTTTGCCCCGCTAAAACAATAGAGAAGGAAATTGATAGCGTGATTCAGATATGTCATGGTGCGGGTTGAATACCGAAGTAGGTGGTCGAGGGCTACACGTTTAAAAGTATCATATCGGAAGTCATTTATAACGGGATCCAGGTCTAGGAAATAAATAGGTACAACTGCGAAATAAAGTTGGTTCGGCAATGCAAGAATGATGAAGAAAATGCTAACGACGACCAACATTGTTGTCACACTTCCGAGATTCGAATCTTTCGAAACTTGCTCATCCAACATGGCTCGCCTTTTCGTTTTGTTGACAAGCAGGTAGCTGTCTTCACCTTAATGTAACTATTCGATTTTCAGTTCTCTGAAGAGTACTGATTTTCAGTTCTCTGAAGAGTACTTTAGAATTAGTCGGAGAGACCTAGCGGACTTTGATTCATCTCTCCTGACTTTGCAGCATAAGTTAGTGAAAATGGAGGTGAAGGGCAAGAAGGCTAAGGAGTCTCTTCTGAAAATGCAAACTGAGCAGTGGTCTGGTAAGTTATCATAATAGGTGTTTTAGTCAGATACAGGGACTGAGTCACAGGGAATGAAATCTTAGCCGCTTGGGGGCGGGTTTTGTACTGGTACTAGCCACTATCTGGTGCAGTGTGTTCTTTGCCTTACTCATTTGACTACTCTTTTCAGCTGTTAATGTCGCAGTCTGGAAACTACCATTGCTTCTGAAGGAAGATCCATCCCACTTATTCGTAGAAGAAACTGAGGTAGGATATTGTCTCATTTGTTGTTAGGAGAAACTGATGGATTTTTTTCGACATATTGTTGAGTGGGTGCTTAGTCATACGCACATGTACAGTTGCATGCAAAATTATTCAACCCCTATCCTATAATGAGTATTCTTGCGAAAATTCACGTTTGGCTCTCTCTGGAATGAAACCATAGCAACAATGTCATTCAATTAAGACTGTAACACCATAATTTCAACTTATTTTTACAAAACATGGCACAGATTAACCCTTTTACAGCAATGGGCCATTGCAAAATTATTCAACCCCCTATGATGAATATGCATAATTACAACTCAAATGCCATATGCACATATTTTGAGGTGAATTCAACCATGACAGATGCTTAGCAGCCTATTTGTATCACCGAGTAAATACTCATGCCCACCCAATGGGTTCACTTTGTGTCAGTACTGCCCACATGCCTCTTGCACTCTGCTGCCATCATGGTTAAGGCAACAGAGTTGTCCCAGAAGTTTAGAAAGGAGATAGTAGCTTTGCACAAGAAAGGAAATGGGTATAACAAGATATCCAAGCTCTTAAATGTTCGCAGGGACAGTGTTGGGAGCATCATTCGCAAGTTCAAAGCCACCGGTACTATGGCCACACAACATGGTCGTGGACCAAAGAAGCAGCTTTCAGCAGCCACAGCAAGATTCCTGAGAAGACAGGTGGACAAGAACCCTAGGCTTACTGCCAAGCACCAGAAGGAAGGCTTTGCTGAAGGAGGAACTGATATTTCAGTGGACACAGTATGCCGCACACTGTATGATGAAGGGCTCATTGCCAGAACCCCTAGATGCACACATCTGCTGAAGCTGCAGCACAATAAATTTCTCCTCCAGTATCTCAAACCAACCTGTCAGAGCCACAGAAGTTCCGGGAACACTGTTCTATCGACTTTTCTTGTGGTGTAGGCTTCAGCAGCAGAGTACATCTAGAGGTTCTGGCAATGAGCCCTACATCATGGGGTGTGCGGCGTACTGTGTCCACTGAAATATCAGTTCCTCCTTCGGCAAAGCCTTCCTTCTGTTGCTTGGCAGTAAGCCTAGGGTTCCTGTCCACCTGTCTTCTCAGGAATCTTGCTGTGGCTGCTAAAAGCTTCTTCTTTGGTCCACAACCATGTTGTGTGGCCATAGTACCGGTGGCTTTGAACTTGCGAATGATGCTCCCAACACTGTCTCTGCGAACATTTAAGAGCTTGGGTATCTTGTTATACCCATTTCCTTTCTTGTGCAAAGCTACTATCTCCTTTCTAAACTTCTGGGACAACTCTGTTGCCTTAACCATGATGGCAGCAGAGTGCAAGAGGCATGTGGGCAGTACTGACACAAAGTGAACCCATTGGGTGGGCATGAGTATTACTCGGTGATACAAATAGGCTGCTAAGCATCTGTCATGGTTGAATTCACCTCAAAATATGTGCATATGGCATTTGAGTTGTAATTATGCATATTCATCATAGGGGGTTGAATAATTTTGCAATGGCCCATTGCTGTAAAAGGGTTAATCTGTGCCATGTTTCGTAAAAATAAGTTGAAATTATGGTGTTGCAGTTTTAATTGAATGACATTGTTGCTATGGTTTCATTCCAGAGAGAGCCAAACGTGAATTTTCGCAAGAATACTCATTATACGATAGGGGTTGAATAATTTTGCATGGAACTGTACATGTACTGGTATTGTTGTGCATTGTTGATAGTGAAATGATTTATTATTTATCTGATTTACAGGAATCATCAGCTTTGCCTCACATCCGTTATAAGGGAAACCTCTGCAACACGACACAGTTCAATTTGCATGCAGATGGGAGAGTCATCTTGTCCACATCGACCATGGTACAGGCCGTGAAAATGTTGATGGCTACCTGTTACATCTTTAACATGGCTTACCCTCAGAAAGTCAAAACAACACTCCTATTTATTCAGAGAGTGATGCTGAAGATCCTGGATACAGAAAAGCCACCTCAAAAGCTGTTACTTTTGGCAGATAGCTTACTGTGTGAACACTAAGCATGTTTTTCATCATTGACAATGACATTGTGAGCCTCTCTGACAAAACCAGGCTGAAGTCACTGGGAAGTAAGTGACATGGATCTTGATCCCATCTTGTTGTGCAGTCAATGTTGCCGATGTCAGTCAATATAGACCATCATTCTTGCGTTGTGATGATGATGTCTCCGTAAGTTGTTGACCATTTGTGCTCAGTGACTTTATAGCCAGGTTTTCCCAGAGAGGGTCCCAATGACTTTAGCCAGGTTTTCCCAGAGAGGGTCCCAATTGTCGAGAGCTTACCGGTACTCAAAATGACATGTTTTCCTTCATCTCAAAGTAGCGAGGTTTCGCAAATCTGAGGAAACACGAAATTTGAAAGTCAGATTCACTTCAGGGGCTTAAGTACTTCTGGAGATGGTTGGTACCACAAATGTCGCTGGTGCCAGTGCGTCTTTTGGCATATCATGTAAGACCGAGAGAGTTACCGGTATATCATTAAGACCGCCCCACCCCAATGGGGCGGTCTTCCTTGTTTTCACTGAGTTTCTCTCGATCTCTCTCCATCCAATCTGGTGCATTCCGCAGGATAACTGACGAAATTCAACATGTTTCGCGGCGAAACTGTCAGGAATGGTTCTTATGCGTATCACACAGAAGCCTATTGATTCTTGGGGTGATTTGACCACAATAAACAGTAAAATTTCGATAAATTTTGTTGCCTTATAGTGTTCGCATAGCGGTTCGCACGGCGCTCATCAACATAAAAATCTCATGACGAACTGCATGGCTGCGTCAGGTAACCGGGTAACTAAACCACTGGAGAACGGGCCACTCTCCAACGTAGAGGCCAGACAACTTCGCCGCACAAGTGCAGCAACCCACAACACACGGTACGACATACTTTCCTGGGCTAGTGGGATTGGCGGGAGAGTGGCGGAGGCGAGACGTTCCGACTGGTGACTGAGACCTACGGAGCATGCGCATTGGTTGCTCATACATGTGCTACGCAAACATGGCAAACCGGACGGTGAGCTGGTGAGTTGATTTTCCTCCGAAATCTGTCATCAAAGTAAAGTTGGCCTACTAACGTTACATGTACATACAGTAAACTCGAGTTTAAACCACCGGTTCATTATGTTCATAACCACTCCCAAAGTAGGGCCAGTTTCACTCTAGGCCTTAAGCAGCTATTCATTCCATCACGTGGTTGTGATCGTACAAGCAATTCCAGCCATTCAGCGTAATAGTTGTTATGTTTTATTCACTCCCATTTCGATTGTGGGTGTGCTTATGAACCGGTGGTTTAAACTCGAGTTTACTGTATATTTGCTGGTACCGGTATATCCTTTTACAACTTTGTTAGTATGAAATGATATAGCTACAGTGTTAACCAAGTCATGTTAATTCGTATAGGCCTAAATATTCAGCGTGATTTGTGGCACTGATTGATGGTGTTGTGTCCACATGGAATGGAGAGTTACAGGGGCACCGAAATAAAGGGCCAGCAGCAACGACATGTTTTCAGTGCTACATTCTAACTAACTCTGATTTATTTCCAACAATAACAGCAATGTATACAAGGGGTTAACAAGCATAAAAGGGGTAATCTGAGTCCGTGATCTGATTGGTAACAATAATATGCTAAGTCTGTGCTGAATGGGTGGAGCTTATGTCAATCATTCATAACCATGCTGATGGTGATGAGGTTTGTTTAACTCTTGTCGGTCACGACAGATGGGCCGGCCGTCGGCTGACTCGACTGGCATTCGCATGACTGGCCAGCTCACGTAGTGCATGCAGTGTGCATGCTGCTGTGTGCATTGAGGCCTACCATTTTATTGACATCGATTGACATTGTGTTTGTAGGCCTAGGCCGATGCCTCGCCTTTCGGTAGGGCAGGCGTCGGTAGGCCTAGCATCAGTGGAGCTAAGGCGCCTCCCTAGCAGGCCTTTGCTTATTAGGCCTCCCTAGGCCTATCATTTGACTTGCCTAGGCTAGGGCCAGGGCCTCCCTCTAGGCCTAGCTTAGGCCCTACCTAGGCCTATAGGCTAGTATAGGCCTAGGCCCTTAGGCTAGCACATTAGGCCTAGGCTTAAAGTGCTAGCCTGGGCATGCTGGGCCTCCCTCGGTCTAGGCTGGCTACGCCTACGCTACGGTAGGCCTACCGTAATCCGTAGGCCTAGGCCTATGGCAGCACTGTGTAGTCAGTTCGTGCAATGTCCATCAATCAAATGCCTGGCCTAGGTGTGACATAGGAGTAGGCCTAGATACAATGGGTCTAGGTCAAGACCTACTATCACTGCCTTGTAGGCCTATACAGTAGCTGCTGTGTGCCGAAAGGGTTAATTGTTGGTGTCTTTCTTTTTCATTAGTGTCAAGCAGCTGCTGCAAGACTCGCTAGGCCTAGATTATTTAAAGGGTAAGTTGACACATGTAATCTGTGCAGTGCTTTTATCATCTGTACTCTTTGTGTACATGGTGTAGGCTACCTGTAGTGCACTACTGACTATGCTATCAACGCATCACTGTGCTCTTTTTCTGGTGTCAAAGCAAGTCATGTGGAAATTACTCATACTTATTCCCTCTAGACTCGGGACCCAGTCGTTGTGTCGCTCCGGCCGCCACTACACTCCACAAACGACTGGGAAAGCAGGCTGCAAAATCAGCGGCTAGCGTACCGACAACAACAACGACCATCTCGACCAATGAAATTGCCCGAAAGCAATCTACTAGGGGAAATCTGGCACACTTTTGATTGGTTGTTATTGATGAAATTTACCAGAGCCTCTCGCCCGTCTAGAAACTTTTCAAAGTCACGAGCAGGATATTTTTTTAACCGTAAGTACTGCTTATCGCACACAGCATCGAATTAGGCACCAGGATACCGTCCTTGACCTCGAAGAAATATGCGATATAATCAGCTGATTTGACCATTGTCACGACAGATGGCGCATCGTACCTCGCACCGATCTGTCACCGCGCGCTCAAGGCATCATGGGGAACTTTAGGACTACTTGTTGCATTTAAAATGGCGGGCGATTCCTCGCTTCGAGTTAATAAATTGCAAAATCTCCTAAAATAGGCCTACCAAGGATGTCTTCCGTGTGGGTATCACATTATCCGTAATGATTATGACTTACATAGGCCTAGATATGCTGTACATGTCATGTTAGCCACTGACAGCTGCGTTGGTGCGTCGTCACACACTACAGCACTCGGTTTACAGTACTGTACACACTGACTGTGAATAGTGGCTGCCGGGGGCCATCCAATATCATCGTTTTCTTCTCGATAATGTCATGTCTATGGCAATTTGTCATCAGAAATGAAAAATCGGTCAATTATTTGCAAAGTCTGCACGAAATAAGCCTCATATCACTATTTTCCTAGGATCTACTTTCGTGGCGGAGTAGATCACGTGATCACCCAGTTCAAGTGGTGATGCGGCTCGCGTATTTAGAAACTAACATATTTTTGTGTGATGCGCCGCGCGCGGACACAGGTCTGTGCAAAGCAGTCTCAACACAAATGCAACAGCAGTCTTGCGCAACCTGTGTGGACACAATGCTGATTTGACATCTTGCAAAGAGCAGACGACGGCCGTTGAAGACGCAGTTTCTGATTGGCTGAACTCATTCACATCCGTTGTTGTTGTCGGTACGCTAGCCGCTGATTTTGCAGCCTGCTTTCCCAGTCGTTTGTGGAGTGTAGTGCGGCGGCCGGAGTGACACAACGACTGGGTCCCGAGTCTAATTCCCTCGCACTCAATACCACATTCATTCTCTCTTTAATACAGGATGAAAATAATCAGTTTTCAAAAACGAACGGAATGTGCCAAAAGATCCATCTTGCTATTACATGGCCTAAGTGACATTGGACTTGATGCTGTCCCGGGATGCTGTCAAAAAGTAATTTGCCAAAGAAGCAAGACACGAGAGACTGTCATAATTATACATGTACCTTAATCACAACTTCCTGCAAGGTGATTTCTGTAATATTTCAAGTCTCAGGACACAATGAAAGGGGCCAATGACAATGTGTGTGATTTACAGTATCAGCACATAGCCTATCACATGTATCTAGCTTCACCATCCTTGATGCTCGACAATGAAGACATCATCTTCAAACATTGTTCGCAAACTAAACCTTCTTCAACTGCACCAGCTATTGCATTTCATGTACTTGCAGTCAACATCAGTCGTGATGGATACAGGAGCAGCAGGATGCCACAACATGTACTAGTGTGTTCGAATATGACCTATATTTGTTGTACAGTTTGATTATGAACAAAATAAAACATTCTGGCTTTCAATTAAATGTGCATCTTTACTGAGCTTTGTAATTCTAATGTTACACATCCATGACACCTTGATCCTCTTTATAACCTTGCCCATTGACCGAACTTTCTACATTGCCACTCAGTAATTCTCGATCAGTCAACTTTGCCTAATTTCTAAGGGCGGTCTTCAAATTGGCTGACAAGCCAATTTCTAGTTCATCTTGAATTTTTAGATTCCTACTTCGTATGTACGAAGTGCAAACAAAAGATAAATTTCAATGTTTTATACACACCGTAACTCTATCGGTCTAACGTCATACGCCAACAGACGCTCTTGCGGCAGGCGATGTTTCTGGTACCAACCATTTCCTGAAGTACATTATGTCAAGGAAATGAAGTCCAATTTCGTACTTCATGTTTCGTCAGATTTGCAAGACCTCACTTATGTCTTAACTGTGTGAAGACCCATCCATGTTTGGTCAGACGAAGAACGAGTGTGTTGCCATTGATGACATTCCTTATGCCACTACATCATAATGAATGTCATGTATATGTGCGTCATTCCCTACACGGGAACAAACTTCCATTCTATGCCTGACTTCATACGTGGGTCATTGCCCTGTCAAGGGACGCAAGTAATACACTGGCTCACAATTGGCAGCAATTTTGCGGCAGATTCGCGGTTTGGATTGCCTTGAAGTGGCTCCACAAACATAAGGGCAGAAACTTGTTAGTACATGCTGACTGTCAATTTGGCTGTTTTAGTGTTGTAAGTGCTGTTACATGTTCATGAAGGTGAGACTAGCATTATTGCCAATCATTTCATCATGTACAACGTCATGTGTCATCATGGGTGTGATATTGCATCTTTTGCAATAAAAACAATGAGTGTCACATTAATGACACTTACAATATTAGCAACCAAATTGACAGTCAGCAGGTTTAGGAAACATCTTGTTTTATTGAAAAGGGCCAAGTAAAGGTGTTTTTACTGTTTCTGTATTTTTCATAAGGACACTTTGAAAAGTTTCAAAGTGGCAGTGCATGGTGCGTTCCCACAGTTTGTTTTTAAAACTTTTATTTGAAAAAGTGTTTTGGCCACCCTTTGAAATAGCCGAAAAGTATGTAGATAACGTGTTCTGGAAATTTGCTTGTTGTAACTTGCATTTGAAAAGCGTTTGAACAGGAACGAAGTGGATAATTTGTTCTGGAAATTTCTTTTTCAACTTTCATTCGAGGAGGGCCCTTTGAAACAGTTGAAATGGAAGTTGAATGAGTCTTCAAGAAATCAGTTTTTGTAACCTACATTTGAAAAAGGGTTGAACTTGAAAGTGGAAGTTTGTTCTGGAGATCCCTTATTGCAACTTACATTTGAAAAGGTTATAAGTGGAAGTGGATACTTCGTTCTTGAAATCAGTTTTTTTGTAACTTTAATTTCAGAAGGGCCCTTTGAAACGGTTGAAGTGAAGTAGATATATAGCGTGTTCCAAAAATATGTTGTTCTGGAAATCTGTGTGTGTAACATTGGAGAAGGGCCCTGTGAAATTGTTGAAGTGGACGTAGATAGCGTCTTCTGGAAATCAGAGCCCAAACCTTGCTAGCTTAGTTGGTTGCAAGTTGTGTATATTGGCTTGTACAAACTAGGCACTTTAGCAAGCAACCAAGCCTAGCAAGGTTTTATGAATATGGGCCCAGGTTTGGTAACTTTCATTTAGGGTTAAAAAGAGGAAGTGAATAGTTTGTTCTTGAAATCCGTTGTTTGTACCTTTCATTTCAGAAGGGCCTTTTGAAATGGTTGAAGTGTAAGTAGATATATAGTGTGTTCCAGAAATATGTTTTTGTAACTTTCATTTAGGGTTAAAAAGTGAGAGTGGATAGTCTGTTCTGGAAATCAGTCTTTGTAACTTTCATTTGAAAAGGATCCTTTGAAACGGTTGAAGTGGAAGTAGATGGCATGTTCTTACAGAAATCTGTAGTTTTAACTTTTATTGGAAAAAAGTGTCCTATAAAGCAGAGAAGGGTTGAAATGGAAATGGAATGTGGATGCCTGAAATTTATTTTTGTAACTTGTTCAGGGTCATTAAAGATGATCGAAATAGTTGATTAGTCAGTTTGCTGTTTATTCAATTCCAGCTTTGTAGATCGATGAGGTTGAGACAAACTCATAATACGGAAATAGCTGTGTCTCCAGGACTTGTCTGAAAAGTGCAGGCAGTGTCTCAAAAAAGTGAGGAAGGCGTCTCAGGAAGTGTCTCAGCCTGAGATATGCATGTGACTCAAGGTGCTGTCCCTATTAGAGACGTTTCTGCCTCAAAAATAAGAGCCAAAAAACGTCTCAAAAGGTGCCTCACCCTGACACGTGCAGATGTCTCAAGGTGCCGTCTCAATTAGAGACCTTTTTGTCTCAAAAATAGGAGACAAAGGTGACTCAAAACTTGTCTCCGTTTGAGACATGCATGTGGGACACATTTCTGTCTCCTCTTGAGACACCCGACCTGAGTCACCTATATGCCTCATTTAGAGGCACCTAACTGCCTACATTTGCGGACAAGCCTTGGAGACACCTTTCTTTCTCACTTTGAGACGGTTTTTTTCTGTGTTGAACACTTGTGTCCGTTTTCATCGATACAGGCCTCGTCATGCCAGACCGTGAATGCAGCGGATTTAGTGTTGTCATATTCTTCCATAAACTTTCAAAGAGATACTAACACCACAATGGTCCTGACGAATGAGCTGGGTGTCCAGTTTTATCTGTTGGTGGCCAAAGGAGAGTGCTTTCTTTTCAGCTGCAGTTTTGGAAAGAACTTTGAAAAGACGGGCAGAAGCATCAGATGGCGATGGCCATGTCGAATTAGCGGAAGCATCCAGATGGAGATGCACTTCGAAAAGTTTAGCAGCAGGGAGATAAAACCAGATCCATTACGTATTTTTTTAGCTCACCTCAATCGCAGGAGAATACTTCGATGTCTTGTCAACATTCCACTAGCAAAGACATGATGCTGGTGACCAGTTTTGAGGCTAAATATGATCCAGCGGCTATGTCATGTTGCCAGGTTTATGATTTTAAAACATCCTTGAATCATGTTTGTCAGATTGTACCTGAGTTTGCAAGTAGCAGCAGCGGAATGAGACAAGGACGTGTATCAAACACGTACTATATTTGTATTTGTTATCGCTAGGTAGATGGATACTTTCAGTAAATACAGTGGACTACTCGCAGGGTACTGATGGATGCCTCGTTTAGACATGGGCCATTGAACCATCTTTTTTGAAGATGGGGATTTGGCCTGGTGGTTTAAGGCGTGCTGCCCCTTAGTGCTGGCGATTGATACCTCATGCGAGGGTCTGTGGGTTCGATTCTGGTAGGAAGCAATGTCTTTCACCTTAGAAACTCGATTTCTATTTCATATTCAGTAAATACCGATAGCGTTTTCGAGAAATGCGTAGGGTTGCCACAGATTTCGTACACCTGACCTAAAAGGCAGAATATTATACAATCATTGTCATATTTTTTCCCTGGTACCGGTACATCCTTTGTATAATCATCTCCCGTACAGTACATGAAGGCTTTACCGTTGGTTGTTGATTATCTATGGCAGCCGTGTGACGTTTGAGACACCATGACATTTTTCATCTCATTAATTGTTTCATTCATTGAACAAATGAACAGGTCGACGAAATTTTGCCCCGCTGACAATACAGTAAGAAATTGATAGCGTGATGATTGTTGTGGCTCCAGATGAAAATCCAAGGAGGTACCGATAACTGAAAGGAACGTTTCGCCGTTTCATATCTAAATACGACGTCAACGAGCATCAATGCTTTTGGGAAATAGATGCGTTCGATTGCATAATAAGTTTGATTCACCAATGAATGTCAATTTAACTCATACGATCGCTATTGAATTCGAAAGCATCTTGAGAAAATCCGTGGTTCTTATCGCTTGCTCCTTTCGTCAGTGAGGTTTCGCAAATCTGACGAAACACGAAGTACGAAATACAAAATTGGACTTCATTTCCACGGCGTAATGTATTTCAGGAGATGGTTGCTACCAGAAATGTCCCTGCCGCCAGTGCGTCTTTTAGCATGCCATTTAAGACCGAGAGTTATGGTGCATCTTGAAATTTTAAATTTTGACTTCATATCTACGAAATGGAAACGAATATTCAAAGTTTTTTTTAAAATTTTGACTTCATATCTACGAAATGGAAACGAAAGATAAATATTCAAAGTTTAATATACACCGGGGCCTCCCCCAGGAAAATTTGAAAATCGAGATGTCAACGTCAGCCAGAAATGCGTTTTTGAAAATGGACTCCAAGGGGTTATTGAACCTCCCGAACACCCCCCTGGGGATCCGGGGTTGGTTCCGAAGGTAGAGGCCACTCGACTCGCGCGCGCCATCGGCTTGCGCTTCACAATCGCCGCTGGCGCCGATTGGGCGCGGGTCTGGGGAACTCCTCTAGAAAAAAAATTAAAATTAGAAGTTTTGAGACGCATTTTCCGGCATCTGATGTTGAGAAAGTCCGATGCCACCGCTCCTCAGACATTTCGAAACGCAAGCGTTCAAAATGTTGTCACAAGCAGGAGTTGGCGTAAAAGCAATCACTCAAAACCGTTGGAATAATGTGACCAAGGCATGGAAATTTCATATAACAGAAACCCGATCAAATTTGGTCAATTTGTTTAGAAGATATTTTTTAAAAATTAGATAAATTAGATAAATTAATGCTAAGGGGTGTACATGTACAATTGTAAACGTTTCGCCATTTCTGGATGATCAAGGACTGATACGGGCTGTATGTCGTGACGTTGCTGGCAACCTCAACCTTTTCTAGTGAACAACTGCCTCATTTGTTTCACAAACACTGCTCGAAATTTTGCCCCGCTAAAACAATAGAGAAGGAAATTGATAGCGTGATTCAGACAGCTCATGGCGCGGGTTGAACAAAGAAGAAGGTGGTCGAGGGCTACACGTTTAAAACTATCATACCGGAAGTCATTTATAACGGGATCCAGCTCTGGGAAGTAAAATGCTAACGACGACCAACATTGTTGTCACACTTCCGAGATTCGAATCTTTCGAAGCTTGCTCATCAAACATGGCTCGTCTTTTCCTTTTGTTGACAAGCAGCGCCGAGATAATGAACAAATTGCATACGGCGATTCCGATGAAAGGTATACCGGCGTACATCGCCATACATATATTCGCCCATTCGTTGAAGTAAAATGCCTCATACTGTGAATTGGCTGAACCAGCAGCACAATAACCCAAATCTAGATTAAGTTCGAAGTATATGAGACAGTGAGAATTCAAAGAAAGGAGGAAGGTGAATACACCAGTAAGTATGAAATATACGCGCCTCTTAGAGAAGAGAACTCGGGTCTTTAAAGGAAACAATACGCATATCAACCTCTCCAATGTGAGCAATAAGATGCACCATGACGAAAACATAGCTGTGAACTCCGTCAGAAAGCCATGGGTTTTACACAGGAAATTCGATTGCATCCGTATCTGGATTCCGTATGCTATTTGAAGAACGAAGTCAAGACAGCCAACGTAGAGGACGGCTAGATCAGTAACAGAAAGAGTTATCAGGAGGATACGGGTGGAGATGCTACCCATTTTTCCACTAGATACCACAAACATCGTCATGAAATTAAAAATTGTACCAAATGCAATTATTACAGGGCCAATGTAGGCCACAATAAACCATGCGACATTGGCTTCCCAGATGTCATATTCTAGCAATCGTAAAAGAGAATAGTAAATATAGTCTGCAGTCGTTTTAGACGATACGGGATTGGCCATAGTTGTCAAACTACACGTATGAAGGAGTTAGAAAACAATGGTACCACATAAACCACAGTCAAAACTGCCGCTTCGAATATGATCACAGACAGACACTCTGTTGGATCCCGTAGGTATTTGTTTGTCGCACTTCAATCGCAGGAGAAGGATTCCATGTCTTGGCAACGTTCCACTTGCAAAGACACTTGCTGGTGTCCCTTTTTGAAGATAATGCGCCAGCGGCTATCTCACTTTCTTCCAGTTGAAGATTTATACACATTCTTAGATCATATTTACCTGCAGCTGATGCGAATGAATGTGGCAACAACGGAATGAGCCAAGAACAATGGTGAAACATGTATGTACTATATTTGTATTTGATTCATCGCTCAGTAGAAGGGTATTTTTAGTAAATATCGATGTTTTTTGAGAACGCAGTGCATAAGTATTGCATCGATATTTTACATGTCCAACTTAAGACGATAGTCGACATAGCAATTGCATGCATTTTTAGTTCCAATTTCTAACACAGTGAGGCGCCCCAGCTTGTACTTAGAAACTCCTGGTACTTTTCCAGTGCTCCTGCCACGAAATTACATCAACAAAATGATGAGTTCAGACTGATTTTTTCCACAAAATGTGGAATTAATGAGTCTTTTGTCTTCGCGCCAGTGACGTCAGAGAGGGCCACGAATATTTCGTTCATCAAAAACAAGCGTTTGGGGGACTAAAAT
>NMRB01002760.1:29859-46002 GCA_002633025.1 Notospermus geniculatus
TGCGAATCATCCAAAATTTCCATAATTTTATGATTTGAGGTCAGCTCTATCTACTGACACCAAAATTTTGTGAAAAATCGTGAAAATCTCAAAATATCAAAATATTGATAATCTCAAATATCTCAGCAACCACTCGACAGATTTTGATGAAACCAGCACCAAAATCCTTAGAAACTTCCATTCTGTCAGAAACACTATAAAAATAAAAATATAGTCACAAAATAAAAGGTGTTGATTTTCGAGATTTTTTCTGACAAGCAATTACATAATTTTGATATTTCAAAATTTCCAAAATGTTGATGCAGAAATGTGACCAACAAGTTTTCCTTTCATATGCAACAAACCGCATCAAAATTGGTTCGGTGGTATTTGAAATATTCAAGATACAAAGTGTAGATAAACATCTGTCAATGCCTGTACCAAATCACACGCGATCCCCAAAGTTCGGGCAACTATATTGTCATCAAGGTCCAACTTTAAATGCGTAGTTATCCCTTTACAAGACAACACTGTCACTGCCTCTAGTAATGCCTGACAATTGGACGACCACTTGGTCAACTTGAACCCTCCACCAGTTTCAGTACGATCAATCAGACCCAATGCTAGTGCCACAGCTTCGTCGACATTGTCCGATGCCTTCAAAAGATCGCCAACATAGAATTGGCGCTCAATAGTTTCACAGACAAGGTTGGGGTAATCTTCAGAATTTGTGGCCACACGCTTTATACAGTAGTTCGCACAACATGGCGAACACTTCGCGCCGAATATGTGAACCTGCATCTTATAAACGTCTGGGGGTGAAGAACTATCAAGGTTGTCCTTCCAAAGGAACCTCAAGGCGTCACTATCAGATTCAGGCACACGCACTCTATGGAACATATTCTCAATGTCAGCTGCCATGCAAATGATGCCTTTTCTAAATCTCATAAGAACACCAACCAAATTGTTGGCGAGATCAGGCCCTGAAATCAGCTTACTGTTGAGACTGTACTTGTGCAGCCTTGTACTGTGCAGCCGCATCAAAAATTAGTCTTGAGTTTTTCAGGTTTTCTAGGGTTAATCACCCCATGATGTGGAAGGTATTCGGTTTTCTCAGAGACAGTGTTGGCTTCCTAAGGGGTCAACTTACAGGCGTAACCTTTATCAATGTAACCATGGATTTCCTTCCGGTACCTTTCTCCAAGGTCAGGATTAGCTATCAGTTTCCTACTCAGCGAGCTAAAACGCCTATCCGCCAACTCCCTATTGTCAATCAAATGAACTGGAGAATCTGCCCAAAGCATTCCAACCTCATACCTGCTACCAACTTTACAAACTGAACTGTCCAACATTTCAATCGCCCGTTGATCCTCAATGGATTGAGGTTTAGCAAAGTCATGTGAACAACCGAAACTTTCTGTAGACCAAAATTTCTCCACCTGCGAGTTCAACCGTTCATTAGACTGTTCATTAGAAACTGTGGTACAATAAATGCCAGCCTCAGCACTTTCGCCCTGATCGACACTGGAAGTTGCCGCCCCCACGACAGTCCAACCCAAAGGGGTCTTAACCGCCATTGGTAGATGATCGGGACCCTCCCTTCTCTCCAACTGGACCATAGCATGCTTGACATCCGATCCGATAAGAATCATAATCTGATCCCCACGGACGTCACAAAGATTCAAATCTTCTACATGGAACCACGTGAGACTGCCATCTGAATCACGTGGCAACTTATGTGCGGGAAGATTAAATCGAGAAGGAAAGGTCCACGCATTCCTAACCCTATTAGAGTTGTTACCTATTCAGGACTGTCTGGGTTATCGGACTGTCCAGAGAAATATGACGTAACACTATTGTATAAACAGCACCCAATGTTTTGTGTCTGATTTCAATAAGTCAACTCAAATCACCCGGTAAGTGACCGAGCAGTGCTGTGGCTGTGATGATCTAACAGAACAATGAAGAGTAACAATAACCCTACGACAGTCTGAGTGACAGTCTGGCCATTGTATAGACCCTGTACTGTCATGAATGACTGTCTGGAATGACAGTCTGAGTGTCAGCCCAAGACTGCCTTTCGATTGTGTGGCAGACCCTGGAAACAGGAGACAGCGGCCAGATGCTGTTACTGAGGAGGTGATTCGGGCTTATCAGGAAGCCCAGCATCGGTTCGGCAACAATAATGCCAGGATCGGGGTATACATGGCCGAAAGGGAATTAACCCCTCATGCGTCATCAGGAGCCTTATGGCATCATTAATAGACTCCGCGTGGTCAGCAGGGCGACAATGTGGAAGCTGTGGGTAAACAACCCAGAGGAGTTAGCTGTATGTATTTTGTTGGCGTCAACTTTCAGCCATGTTGGTCCTGCACCTGCAGTTTCACTTTTTGTGGTTGGCCAACTGTAATAAATTTAATCTAGTTCCATGAAGACATCCTTGCCAAATTGTCCTTCGTGAAAATAACCGAATACTATAGAGCATTGTAAATATCCTCCATCGTGTCCTCAACAAGAAAAGCTGTCAACAAACCGCAACGAAACAGACACAACTTCAGTTCATTATGCAAGCGCTGAGAGAGCTGTGTGCGTATATTCCATGTTAAGTTACGTTCTTCCCTTACGTACCACAGAGTGCAACAGGCCTAGAAAACCATAGGGCCTATGTTTTATGAAGGCAACTAGACCAATGTAATTATGAATGAGACCATTACATCACCATAGGGCTTACAGCTTGAATAACTGATGATGGGCTGCGAGGAGGCGATTTATTGAAACAGACACCACGGTAGTTATGCCCGTTGTATAACGGGCATTATGCAGGGCGTCATATTTAAAGAATAATGTTACGTCATATTTTGCCGGACAGTTTGAAGACACAGACAGTCCTGAATAGGTAACAACTCTATTAGGCACACTAGAGGGCTCTGTCGGATTACTTAGCCAGAAATTAACCCTTTTGGAGAGAGTGGAGGAGCCATTTCCCTCAAAATTGCCGACTACCAACTTTGTTTTCGGCCCATTTAGGCCCAGCTCGTCAGCAAGCGACTGCTGTATCATGGTGGCTTGGCTTCCAGAATCAATCATGGCAAAAGGATCTACTATCCGTCCATTTGGCGCATGAATTCGAACTGGTAATGTCTGCAGGTACGCGACAGACTGATCATTCGGAGTCGCTACACCAACTTTAGGATTTTCCTCCGAGGCCTCGGTCTTTAATGGAGATCTAAATGTCTCCAGCAATGCTTGATGCAGCAACACAGAATGACGCCTGCCACAACCATTAGACGTACATCTATATTTAGAAACACAGTCCACAGCTCTATGACTCTTTCTACAGCACAACTGGCAACGACCCTCGGAGCGAACCCATGATAACCGTTCAGCAGGTGTTTTCGCAGCAAAAACCTCACATTCACTCAAAAAATGGTTGCCAGAGCAGAAGAAACACTGTTTGGATCGACTCACAGAACTGGCCAAAGTAGAATGCTTAGTTTGGACAGATTCACCTTTGAACTTTTGTCTGGTGTCAGGTTTCGTCTGTCCAGTCGTCCTCAAACCACCCCCCAATCTAATGGCTTCCTCTTTCCTAGTCAACCAGGTAGAAAACATCTGTACAGTAGGAAAACCACCGTGGTCAAGAATGTATTTCCCCCACGATTCCCTCATACTGTATGGAAGCTTAGTTACCAAATCTGACAAAAGACCCATAGCGCTCAAATCAGACAAGTAGCCCATGGAAATAAAAATCTGAACCAGCTGAGCAACTCTAGCAGTAAATGGGCTTATTTCAGATGGATTCTTCACAATGGGCCAATCCCGTATTTTCTTCACAAATGACTCGATAACTAATGCTGGACGACCGTATCTACGCTGGAGTTCATTTAAAGCCAAGGAGTAACTTTTGCTACCAAATGAGGTGTCAAGCAACATGCCGTATATATGACTCTGAGGTTCGTTGCCCAAGAACGTCTTCAAATAACCCAATCTCTGGGAATTACTGAGTGCTGGATTCTCATGGATCAAGTTTCTAAAATTCGCAGACCATTCTGGCCACTCAGTAGGATCACCATTAAAAACTTGAATTTCCAACGTGGGCAAGTTCTGGGGCAGCTGAAGGACCTGCAAGGGTCCTCCAGGAAGAGCCAACGGATTACTACATGTACGCCTTGACAAGACATCTTCACCACGAGATGGACCAGACTGAGAACATTCATCTATCCAACTTCGTCTGGCAAACCCTAAATTTTCATTAACTGGATGTTCATTGCTGGAAACAGGACAGGGATCCTCAAACCAGGAGGACTGCCGCTGTATAGGGGACGCACCAGACATATGTAATGGACTAAAGTTCGACCTTCTTGGCGTGGACACTCGCGGTAAGGGCTCAGGGTCTTGATCTACATGTATAGACTCCATTGCGGTCAAGTCTCGTTGTAACTGATCAATTTTAGCCGCAGTCTCGCGAATTTGCTTCTGTTTCTGAGTAGTAGCTGTGGACAGTTCATGCAGTCGTTCCTCAAGGGCAGCGTCCTCAAGTAGGTCTTCATCAGTACGATACATATACTAGTAATTATCTAGGCCTAAGTCATCGTGGCCGTTATCATGACTACGAGCTAGATTTTCGTCAGCAGGGAAGTCCACTCTGCGCTTAACTTTGCGCCCAGATATCGTCTTAGATGGAAGAAAAGATATAGGGCAAAGAGCTTACCGGAGTATGACTTGTCCTGGCGTAGTCGGGTTCCTTGACACGGCTCCAGAGCACCGGAAACGTCAAACATCGGCTGATTGTTTACTTTGGATCGAACTATGGCTAGTAGGAAGGAATGGACGGCAAGGCAGAATTCGTTTCCTCTGGTTTATTTTAGAACTTCAACCAGATATTGATAGTCAACTACAAATAAGAAAAAGAATTACAATACACATGTACAGAGGCGCCTCCCTACATCAAATCGGAGGGCGCGGTTCCAGTCAAAAAATATACAGAAATTCAATGAGGAATGCTTACCAATCATGGCCTCTCCAAAGGACCTTCACCCGAATAAACACACCAAGACAAGTGAACTTGAAGGGCCAAAACCCTTATTTTATAGGAAAAAATTACGCAACATCACTGGAGTTCCAGAGCGCCTGTCACAGAAATCATGCCTATATTCAATGCCGCGGACTCACAGGGCTGTGACTACTGTAACAGACCCACTAGGCCCAATATTGATTATTGAATAAC
This sequence comes from Notospermus geniculatus, assembly GCA_002633025.1. Classification (NCBI taxonomy): domain Eukaryota; kingdom Metazoa; phylum Nemertea; class Pilidiophora; order Heteronemertea; family Lineidae; genus Notospermus; species Notospermus geniculatus. The sequence goes on from NMRB01002760.1 coordinate 35,066, forward strand.
CTATAAAGTCAAAGAATTCAAGTGCACTCAAGGCGCACTCATAAGATCTATAAGGATACAAGCAGGAACAATGGAAAAACCATTGCCTTTAGAAACCAGACTGGAACACTCACCCTGTACAGCTAGTTTTGTTTACACCCTAATAAAATCATAATCGTACTGTCAAGTTTAGAATAATGTACCAAAACACCAAACCCACCATGATTTTTTAACATTTGTTCATTATTTTGTGTTGCACTATTTTGTGGCGAATTACACACATGGCTGTGCTTCGGTTCGGTTGAAGCGCTGATGCTTGTGGTCAGTGGGCCTTTTTCCCTGATCAATTATGGGAAAGTCAGTGATTAAATGTGTTGAACACCTCTGTTTCAATAAAAATATCGGTTTTGTCATAACATGACATAAAATAACATAACATATAACTGTTTCGGTTCGGAGATTGTTTGTACTACTCGCAGGGTACTGATGGACGCCTCGTTTAAACATGGGCCATTGAACCATCTTTTTTGAAGACGGGGATTTGGCCTTGTGGTTTAAGGCGTGCTGCCCCTTAGTGCTGGCGATTGATGCCTTATGCGAGGGTTCGTGGGTTCGATTCTGGTAGGAAGCAATGTCTTTCACCTTCGAAGCTCGATTTCTATTTCATATTCTTGGTTATGTCAAGTAATTTCTTTCATCGGAGAGCCCTACATTGTGTAACTTGCATTTTCTGGTCACCGTGTAATAATGGGCTCTGGTGACCATATGCGTGGTCACATATGGATGATTTTTACACAAGACTCACCCTGTACGGCTAGTTTTATTTACACCCAAATAAAATTAAAATCGTATTGTCAAGTTTAGAAATGTACCACAGCACCAAACCCACCATGATGTTTTAACATTTGTTCATTATTTTGTGGCGAGTTACACATAATTATGGCTGTGCTCCGGATCGGTCGTTCTGGCAGAAATAGTTTCCATTTTAGAATCAACCAAATCGATGCACCAATCAGGTTTGTCGCAATTTGATCACATGATTTTGTGAGGAAAACATAACCACGCGCTACCTGGAGGCAGCCATCTAAAATGACGTCATTCCTACGCGAAAAGAAGTACGGGGCACTGACGTTTGAAGGCAGAGTCACTAAAGCCTGCCGCACACTGGAGCTATCTGCTGAGCAAAACGTCTCTCGAGACCGTTTGCTCAGCAGATAGCTCGCGTGTGCGCGTATTTTCAGTGAGAGGCAGAAAGCTCGCGTGTGCGCGTATTTTTTGGTGAGTAAACTGCTGAGCAAACGGTCTCGAATGACTTTTTGCTCAACAGATAGCTCAAGTGTGCGACAGGCTTAAGGTGAAACCGTGTGACCTCTGCATAGGAGATTGGGGTTATTGTCGTCCTGGGTACACAAACATGTACCCAGGTTCGATGTCGTCAAGTGAAATTGTACCCTGGATCCACGTTCTTGTTACAAACTGTACCCAGGTTCTGATTTAGAGGCCAGGGACGGGGTCATTCTCAAGATCTCGTCGGATACGTGAATTGACGTAGGTTGGTTCCACGATCCTCCGCCAGCTTCCTGGACACATGATCAGACACACCCATCATGGTCATGCACACATACATGGGAATGACACGTTTTCTTGTCCAGCTGGCGAGTTGATTAACTTTCTCTGTAACCATCGAAGTGGAAACAAAAGATAAATATTCAAAGTTTAATTTACACCATAACTCTATCGGTCTAACGTCATACGCTAAAAGACGCTCTTGCAGCAGACAAAATTTGTGTTACCAATGATCTTCTGAAATACATTACTGTTGCGGACAGGGTGTTCTGGACCTCTCTATTTTTTCTCAGTGCGCCGTACGGTGCTGCCACCTCTGCTTAGTGGTGGTTACTAAAGCCTGGATTGCGTCTACGTAGTCAGTTGCAATCCGGCCGCCATTTGTGAAAGTTCACTTCTTAATTTTCCCCGATTTAAGTCAAGTTTATACGTGCTCACACTATAAATTACGACTGTAACAGGTAACTAAATGATGTATAAGTGATTTATCAATCCCTTCAGGTGACTACCTAACCGTTTAATTTAAGTATTTTGAGTACAGAACACTTTTTCTGACCACCGGTCGCCCTCCGTGTTTGCTCCATACAGTCACATGGCTAAGGTGTGCACGTCCCTACATGCTTTATGCATTGACGTGTCTCCCCTCTAAAGTGTGCAGGCATGGAGTTTTGCTGAATTCTGTGTCAGTAATAAAGTTTAAAGCGTGTATCTATTTAGTTTTTGAATCAATTGTGCTGTCACGCACAATTACCTCATGGAAATGAAGCTCAATTTCGTATTTCGTACTTCGTTCATCAGTTTGCGAAACCTCACTAATCTGACGGAACACGAAGTACGAAATACGAAATGGGACTTCATTTCCATGACGTAATGTATTTTAGGAGATGGTTCCTACCACAATGTCCCTGCAGTGCTTCTTTTAGGCTAAGCATATCATGAGAGAGTTTTGGTGCATCTTGAATTTTTAAATTTCCACTTCTTGCAGCAGGCAAAATTTGCGGTACCAACTATCTCCTGAAATATACGCCATGGAAATGAAGCCTAATTTCGTATTTCGTACTTCGTGTTACGTCAGATTTGCGAAACCTCACCATTGACGTAGGGAGCGATCGCCGAGAACCACTAATTACCAGAATGTTCGAAGAACTCCTCGGCGATATCCCTTTCAGCAACCCAAGGCCTTGTCAGCAACCATAAAGTTTGAATGGAATAAAAATCACCAGTTTCACCAATACGATTAGCTAGTACGTACGCACCTTACGAAGTACACGTAAGTGAAATTGATACTTTGTGCTGATATACATGTACGTACCGGTACGTGCACATTTTGAAGCGCATGATTATCAAAATGTGTATTATTACTCTTATAATTCAGGAAGATCTTTATTGTCATGGATTCGTAAAAAATCATTTCTTTTTCCGATTGATTTTCGTTTAATTAATTATTACCAGCAAAATGATAGTTGAAAAAGCCTTCATCGATTCACGAATACTGTGTCTATTGTTTAGTCAGTCATTCACTAACTGTGTGCTGCAGCGATTCAGTTGACGGGAGACAAGGTGCATTCATCTTAACTACCAACGTGTGCGTCCACGTCAGAGCTTTCTAGCGCAAGTTGTCTGTCCATCGGCAGCTCAACTCGATCAGTCGTTTGTGTCACTGGTCGAGGCGTAAGCCGTGGATCCTGCCGCACACTGGAACTATCTGCTGAGCAAAAAGTCAGTCGAGACCGTTGGCTCAGCAGATTGTCTGCGGCAGGCTTAAGGAAACAAATAATAGAGAGTTTTCGCAAAGCCCCGAAACGCCGACGCGAACACCAATCCCATTGTTCGAGCCCACGAAGAGAGCACCGAACAATTGGGTAGCCGTTGGCGTCGGCNCGGCATTTGGGGGAGGGGGGGGGGGGTTGCAACGAACTCTCTAATGGTGAATTGCCCATTGAGGGTCATCTCGCGCAAGAAAATTTTCAGGGGACGTTTTTGGGGCATCCCATGCCGTCTATTTATCCCGTCGGAGCAGTTTTCATTGAAGGGACGCGGGATAAAAGCATCGTTGTCTACGAATCAGACCAGACGATCATAAATGTATGACGTCTTCTTCGTCATCATCGACCTACATGTATAGTGCATTATACAGTGCAAATTCTAGGACGCCGTCAAACATCTGAACTCAGCTCAAGCACTGAACATTGTGCTCGTCCGTTTCCTTTAAAAAATTCTATACAATGCATAAACATGGGACACGAGCTGGAGAAGTATTCCAGTCGCCGATATTTCAGAAATGATGAAGGTCGAAGGCTGTGATAATAGAGCGACACGGTATACGGATAGGCTGGCCAATGGCTCACGGTCGGCTGAAGTCCGCTACGTATACGTGTAGCTCTATGTAATCGCAACCGCGCCGCTCGCCGAAAACCGGGGCGGAAATCGGTGTAGTGGAAACGGAGCCTTTTCCACTTGCCGTTTTCGGCGAGAGGAGGCATTTTCACAGGTATATCCAAAATCCTGTGAAAATCGCACCGCTTGCCGCAAACCGCGGCGAAATCCATTGCAGTGGAAACAGGCCTTCCAAATGTGTCGATCATTACATGAAAAATGCTATCCAAATCCGCCGATATTCGGACAGGCTTATTTGTGCAGTTCTTATATTAGAGAGGTTAAGATCTTGAACGCGAACGACTAACGTGAACGGGAATGACGTCATTGTCGTTCCCGTGAAAAATTCGCGTATATCTGGTTAAGAGGTGAATTAACCAGGAACGTGAACGTCATCTATTGTTTAAGCAATTGGGCATGCATTGTACGTGTGCCTCGAACAATGGCAGTTTATATTGGTACAATCTCCGACGCTGAGGTCAGACGGTTTCACCTTACTGGCTCTGCCACCTCCAGGTCCGGACTATTTCAGCGGAGGATAGTATATCCCTTTAGCACTCAAAACGCCCGTGGACCGTTCACCTCTTCCGAGAACGCAATCGGGTGGCGAGAAGCAGTGACGCAATGCCACACTTTATTGGCCACGGTTAGTAGTTATGCAATGGGAACAGTGTTGACGGCATAATATTGAGCGTGGCCTGACTGACCCCTTTACAAACATTACATCATGCCTATTGGATTGATTCCTTGAATATGGGGTTCACAGCCAAGACCTCCTTAAGAAGATCTGCCTAGGTTATTCATTCGGATTCCCTAAAGGGCCTGTCACACTGAAGTATTTCTCAAAACGTCCTGCATCGTCCTGAAAAAAAACCGTAAAACGGGCTAGAACTTGCAATCCTTGTGTCACAAAGTACGCGCATGGTTTCTCTTGGTGTATAGAACGAGGAATCTTACAGGCCTATGGGTCGTTATGTGATTATTTTGTTGCCGAAGATGGAATGCGGGAACTAGCTTTCCTATAGAGGACGTATTTCATAACGCGTCAATTGTGTCGTGTGAAACGGACGTTTGTAGATAGCGTTCGCGTTACCGAACCGGGTACCAGTGTTTATTTTGCTGTTTGGATCTTACAGGTTCAAGTTTAAGTTTGGTTCCGGGGCATAGTGGCCCAACGTTGATGTCCGTATAAGCGGCGCCCACGTGTGGGGCGTGGCCAAGATGGCCGACAGCTCGTGGTAAAGTTCCGAGTCGAACCCCGTGGCTGTACACGCGGAGGACATCCGATGCATAGCGGTGACGGCCGTATTACTGTGGAGGACTGATCTTGGAAAGCCTGACGTGGAAGTTTGTGTATTTGTGGACTGAGGGTATCGTGAGTAACCTGTAACCGGTGCCCTGTGATCTGTAAAAATTAAGTTTCAATATATATATTATTTTTTTGGAACTTGTCTTCCTTTGTTCACTTCTTTGGCTCTAGCGTGCGTCATGAGGACCTCCCAAACTTAATGAGTCTACGCTACCCTAGAACTCATGACACCTTGACCAAATAATGCATCGATGTTCTGGAGCACCCTTCCCGTCCATGAAGTTCGTAAAAAGACTGTAAAAAGTTGCCACTGCGTCCACCCCGTTCGCAAAATTTTCAAGAACGTACTGAGAACCAGCTCAAGTGTGATTGGGGCATAAGCCCAACACTTCCTTCAGGACAATAGATTTAGGAAGAGAAATTCCTGTACAAGAAACGGCGTTCGACCGCGACTGGGTTAGTCACGTGGCTGCCTACTGACGTCACTCGCGTTCATGTTTGTCGTTCGCGTTCAGGAGCTTAACCTCACTGTTTGAAGCCCTCCCCACATTATAGGATTTTTAGTCGACACCATCAGGAAGGTCACGTATCAGACGCGACTCACTACGGCTGACGACGAACAATCTCGTGTTATAATGTGGATCAGTGTGGACACATCGGCGACTCGTCGAATGCAGTCTTTAGCGGTCGTACGACCCAGTCTCACAAAACCCTTCCCGCATTACGGTATGCTTCTTTTAGCCGACGCGACTCGCTACAACTGACGACGTTCGTTGTCAGTCGTAGTGATCATGGCAAGCGGTTTGTCCATTTATTCTCCAAACTAGGTTTTTGCTCTAAGGTTTCGCTCGCACAACTCGGGTTTTGTCTTGGAACCCATATTTCAACTCCAGAACTGTAGTTCGAAGATCAGATGGACAAAAACATAGTTTCTATTCGGCAAAAACTCAGTTTGTGGATGGTACGGCCAGAAACTTAGTTTTATCGGCTACAAACTTACTGAGTAAAAACTTCAATGCAAGTTATAAGAACTACCTCGTCCCCGATCGTACAATACATACTGTGCGCGCAGGTTTGATTAAGGAACCGAGGTATTCTTACGGTTAAAAACTCAGTTTTTGCCCAGAAACTAAGTTTTTGCGTCCAGAAACTTCGTTTTTGGACCAGAATGTTAGTTTTGGGGCATAATGATCATGATGATAGTTCCGGCAGACGCAGAACTAATGTTTGCAGATTGGAAAGTTAGTTTTTGCTCAGAAACTAAGTTTTTAGCTGCAAAAACTGAGTTTCTGGCCGTACCATCCATAAACCGAGTTTTTGCCGAGCAGAAACTAGGTGTTTGTCCATCTGATCTTGGAACTACAGTTCTGGAGTTGAAATATGAGTTCCAAGAGCAAAACCCGAGTTATGCGAGCAAAAACTTGTTCTTAGCACTGTTAACTGAGTTTCCAGAACAAAAACCTAGTTTATGGAATAAATGGACAAACTGCGTGCCAAATAGTGAGCCGCGTCGTTTATCGCATATTTTACGTCATAAAGTGGAATCCCCTCCGTTTAACGCATTGTTAATTGCTAAAATCGAGCAATATTCAGAAACTGCGACTCATCGAGCGGAAGTGTACTGCTACCGGATCCGATCGTCGTGTTGTAATATCTGAACAAGGTTCCGACACGCGTCATCCAATGATTACATGTATTTCGTCAATCATAGGCCTTCCTCATATGCGATGTAATCGTATAGTGTGGACACCTTCAGCCGTGTGACAAGTTTGTCTTGAGACTCGCGTCCCAACGAGACAATCGCGTCGTGTTGCAACGACTCTTATAATATGGGAAGGGCTTTAAATAAAGGTGGTAGAGCAATGCCCACATTTGGAGAAATGAACCATATAACGAACCAATCATAACGAACCAAGAGATTGGGTAGGATGACAATAGTCAAAGGCTTAGTCCAGGAGTATTTTCAGACGATTGTGCGCGATTGGGGCATTTTGCAGCCAGATTTAAAGCAGCACCACGTTAATTCACTTCTCCTCTGTGCTACACTGTGTTGTCAGCTGAAATGCACGACTTTTGCTGCAATGCCGAGAGATATCGCCTTTGTTTGTCAGGCGAGTAAAAAGAAAGGAACGTGCATGGAGAAAACGGAGGCGTTTGAATCCCGAGGAGCCCGGATGTACCAAAAGAAGGTGCTGTTTCGTCCACGCTAAAACATTGTCAGCTCCCCCCCCCCCGCCAACACACACACGCTCACGCACACACGGCGTACACACGTACACTCATCTGCATTTCGTTGAGGTACCTGCCCCAGCCTATGCTAGGTGTCGGGGCATGCCAAACTGGACCGGTGCCAGTCCGAAAGAAAGATTCCTGATGAGGTGTTAGAACACAGCACGGAGCTAAGAAGACGTGGCGGTCTTACCAACAAAGATGGCGGCTAAAAGTTCTCAACAAATGATGTCACAAGCTAATTAATACCATTCTATGGCCGCTGGTACGCTAAGTTGGTCAAGCGGGCCGTGAGGGGCAATAGTTTAGGTAAAATAATTGTTTGAGAGACTGCGACAACTTAATTTAACCACATTTGAGACAAGAAGGAAAAGGACGAATCTGCTAGAAACATTCAAAATTCATAAAGGGTGGACAGATGTTGGCAAGGACATATTCTTTAAACCAGCCAGAGAGAGAGAGTAGCTAGGAATAGGGGCCATAATCAGAAGATATTATACATGCCGAATTAGCAGACTGGAAATTAGGAAAAACTTCTTCAGCATCAGAACAATCGAATTATGGAACAGCCACCCACTAGATGCTATAAGGGCCGTTTAGACGACAGGCAAAATTCCACATGAGATCCGATGGAATCCGATTGTTGTTCAAAACTCTTGCGTGTAAATGCTACCCAATGTGGTCTAATGCGGTCCAATGTGGATTGAAAATGAACCACCGATTTTGCTGGGCTGGAATCCACATTCGACCGCATTAGACCACATTGGACCACATAGGCCTACGACCACGCCTACGATTGGTAAATGTATACTCTTTTATATAATTTGACTTTATTGAATTTTATTTGATATTGGCGGTGTCAAATGTACGCGCACTATATTCCAGCCAGGTGGAAAGCGATGAGGCAGCTGGTGCTAGCGGCATAAGCGGCCCGTCCAAAAGTAGGCCGCGCATGCTCGGTAGGAACTAGTTTGAACGCTCGCAGCGACGCCTTGTGGTGCTAGTACGGCGCCCTCCTCATTGTGTCCTTTTTCCCATCAGGAATCCTTGTGAAGTAGGATGGCGAGTTCTCTGAAACTTGCCAATGAAACACGTTGACATATTTGTCAACATTTTTTGAGTTTCAAGGGAAAACCTTTTGGTCACATATTGGTCACAATTAAGTTAACACCGTTTTCAACTGTATTTCTCAAAATTGAAAATAAAGTGACTTGCTAGGTTTTGACCAGCGTAAACACATCACTTTTGGAGGCCAGAGCGTATGGCAAGCGGATTGTCCAGTTATTCAAAAAACCTATATTTTTGCAATAAAACTTAGTTTTATGCTCATTAAACCTGGTTTTTGTGGATAAAATACAGTTTTTTTACAAAAAGTAATATTTTCTCCCAAAAAACCCTACTTTTTGTCTATAACCAACTTTTACAGAAGAAAACTTAGTTTTTTCCATCATAAAATATAGGTTTTTATCAAAAAACTTAGTTTTTGTCAAAAACCTATATTTTATGACAAAAAACCTGGTTTTATGCCAAACAACCCTCATTTTATCGACAAAAATGTACGTTTCTGCACTGAAATGTCCAGTTATTCCATAAAACTTAAGTTTATCAGTCAAAAAACCAAGTTTTTTCACTAAAACCAAGTTTTATGCCATAAAAAGTAGGTTTTTGATAAAAACCTAGTTTCTATGAAAACCTACCTTTTTGAACTTCGCCCCCACTGACCAAGATGATTTCGCCAGGACGAGGTTGCGAAATACCCGTCCCCAGTAGTGCTGTGCGTGCAACCATGTACATCATGACCCATGGGCCCGAGGTTTCCTATCCTCGTCCCAATATGACAAAGAAAATCGTGTACATGGGACGAGGTAGAAAATATAAGTTTCGTGATAAAAACTAGGTTTTTGTACGCTGTTTGTCCAGTTACATGTATTCAAGAAAACTATATTTTCTACAAAAATACTGGTTGTATTGAAGAAAAACTAAGTTTTTGTATAAAACCAGGTTTTTGAAGCATAAATATAGGTTTTTTGGCTGTTTGTCCAGTCATGCCAGTGAAGTGAGTGAAAGAGAGGTGCTAGTGTAGATGTGGTACCGGAAGATGAAGATGAAGCAGGTAGAAGGTTGATGCATAGAATTGCGAAAGTTTGTGAAGAGTCGCACTAAATAATGTGTTGCAGGAAGAAAATCGAGTCTACAGAAAACAAGTGCCAAATTCTGAAATAGATGAAAAAGAGAAACATGATAGCTGAATGACATAGGCCTATTAGACTGCTATAGTTGTACATGTACCTGAGGTTTGTGACGTGCATCCTGCAGACCGGCTGCGAGCAGCCCATCTGCAGAATGCACTTAGCTAGGCGTAGGCCTACATGTAGGCCTAGCTAGGCCTATGCCCATGCATGCAAGCTGCCTCGCGCCGACCGACATGACCGACGGGTAGGGTAGGCTAGGGCTACACATGTACAGCCTTGGAAATTAGTAAATGGACAGTGAAAATGTTGTTTTTCTCAGAACTGGTTGCTGAAAATTGAATGCGGTTTTCTGCATATGATAGGCAAATTATCTTGCTATAAACGCATAGTGATGACCTTGAATCTGCTATCATAGAAATTACCGAAATTTCGCGATTTCCAAAGTGACCCAAAATCAGCTGTTTTGTTTTTTGAAAAACCCGAAATTTTTCACAGCAGACTTGTCCGCCCCCCTCAAAAGTGGTCCCTAGTTCACGTTTCATCAAGATGTAAAATCCCAAGATTGAGATAAACGCCTTTTTATCAAATATCGTCAGCTGAACTGGGCAATCAGTCTTGCGAAAGCCCCTAGGCATGTGACGTCTACAACTCAAGTTGTTGATCAATACTCATGACCTGGGCCTGGGTATTCCCCAGTTATTCTTGAAAGCTGTTATGAATCTTACGTAAGACTGCATAACTTTTGAATGGTATTGATAGGAAGTCCTTTGACTATTTCAATAAAGGTTTATTGAATACACAAAAGCCACTCACTGCATGAATATGCATGAGGACGTTGGCCTACACTTGACCAAGGTCCTGGAGACATGTCAGGTCACACTATTCACTGTTCACTGACTCACGGGTGTTAGAACCTATAGCTTCGTGTACATGGCTTTCTCGTAAAGCGTGATGACCATATATAGGAAACGTTGTGGTCAGTTTGCGGTTTGCGGTCAAAAACCGGGAGCACTAAATTAGAAGTTCACAAAAAAGTATTCTCCCCGCAGATTCAACCTTGATTAGGTGAGAAGTAACGCTAATAAGTTATGTAATCATTTTTTTGATCCATGGAGAATAAACGGTGATTTTGACTTTAAACCTGTTTTCAATACAAATTCATTCCTCTTTTGGCATTGTTCGCCTTTTATAATTTGTGTGAATGGGAGGTACGTTTTATTGTATTTCATTGTGTAGGTCTACTCGAAACGGGAGACATTCGTTAGAAATGTTGGCAAAGAGATTCT
>NMRB01002760.1:48041-63130 GCA_002633025.1 Notospermus geniculatus
CACATGTGCTTCTCAACGTCGGGGCCACATCGAGGTCACACTAATTATACAAACCATGCTCGGCCGCCCTGGAGCCCGAGATGAATGTGTGACCCCCGTATGGATTCTAGCCAACCAAAATCGTTTCTTAATTATGAAATCTCTAGAAAACCACAAAATGCCGAAAAAAACGTATTAATCGCGAAATAATCGCTAAAATAAATAGCTGGGACACTTCTAGGCATAAAAACTAACATATCTCAGCTCATTGTCTTGAGATACGCTAATGCTTTAGTGCCGAAAAATCTGTTACAAGCTCAAATTGGACCCAATATAATGGTCATTTAAAGGGGCTATAGGCCCACGTGAACCAAAAATTGGCTAAGACGCCACGAAATGTTTCCTAAATACCGGGTAGTCAGTTGGTCCACAGAAATTAAACTACCACGACCGTAAACTGCCACTCGATGCACATGTGACCTGATGACCGTGACCTGCACCTTCGCAGTGGCCTCCTGGCGGCTGAGTCATAAGTAACACTACGCTGTTCTGCCATCTATATATCGTAATTAAAATCGCTAATTACTAATTAACCAGAGTAGCTAAGGGGCTGTAAAAAAGTTATGCTTGTTTTCGATCGATACCCGACCTTTGACCGTTTACCGCTCGTCTATAGATGGTCTGGTTTGTTCTGTAGCTCCACAGCTGGAATTTCTATATAGTAGTGGTATGAGATGATCAGGGGCGGTCCTTGCGGGCGATAATGGTACTAGTGGGGCTTCGCCCATACGTGTCACAGTTCGCCTCAATTCGACCAGTTATTGACGAAAAATTAACATTTTTAGACAAAAAAACTAAGTTATATGCTGATGATTGAAAAACCTAAATTTTAGCGTAAAAAACTTAGTTTTAGTGCAAAAAACAGGTTTTATTGTAAAAATATAAGTTTTGTGACAAAAACTATTAGGTTTTTTGGGAGAAAATATTAGTTTTTGTCAAAAAACCTATATTTTATCCACAAAAACTAAGTTTTATGAGCATAAAACTAAGTTTTATTGCAAAAATGCAGTTTTTTTAATAACTGGACAATCCGCTTGCCATAAGAGCGTACAAGTATAGAGTTGCACATGCCTTTGCTGGACGCGAGTAGGCCCAAATACACAAACCCTAAAATAAGACAGAAATTTCGATCTTTGGAATTTTGATCTTTGGACTGGCGAATTTCCCCAGTTGGGTTCGAAGCCAGTGCCATTATCCAGTCATGGTATTATCTCCAGCAAAGCCATATTCTTTCCTACCGTCTGATGAAACGTATTCCGTTCGTCCCGCCGATTGCAACTAACATGACTAACAGAATCAAAAAGTATCTATCTATAAATTTCCACATCGTCGAAACCGATAAATTAGTGGTTATAGTTCATTTCGTCCAACTATATAATTATGAAAGGGTGATGGTTTACAGATCATCGCCTGGTCAGAATGTTGTCCGTTTTGAGTTGGAATACAACTGTTCGTATTATTATTATAGGGCGGACGTCAATCATAAGACTAAAACTACTCTTTCAAGGTACTATTTTTTCCTACTTTGGAGTGTTTCGAAGACAGAGTGTTCTTTCAAAGAGGGAAAAGTATTTGATTTTTCAGTTGGGAAATTCACGGGTCGTATTCTGCTCCCGAAACACAGTTTCAATGTCAAGTGTGGTGCATATTGCCCTTTTGTGAATGGCCATGTGTCCGCCTTTTTCATCAACAGGCATACATTCGCTGTTTGGTGTCGTCAACCAGATCCAAATTTCATTATCATTTACGTCACACACTTTAATAAGACGAGAGGCGAATTAACAGTAACATTCTTTCCCAGGAAAATTTTAAGTCTGGGAGGAAACTTCGCATCAGGTCGCTCCTCTCCGATTTACGACAGTTCTAGGTTTTCGTTGAGTTTTTTCAAGCGAAATATCACTTTTTTTATTTGGCGTTATACAAAAAATCAAAAGTTTATCAAGCACAAACGACAAACATTCTCTATCCCAACCAATTATACGTCTTTGGATAATAGTTTTGGGGCACTACTACTACAATTTTGGGATCCTTATCCGTCACCAATCCGACTAGCGATGTTTAAAATGGGATCTTGTCATCCTCAAATGCCTTTGTATCCTGCGGTCACACTTGATTTGATCAGACAGTCAGTCATCCAAATTTACGAAAAGACCAACGTTTTCGATACAGCAACACGTGAAGATACTCATCGTCATAAATTCTTTTTTCACGACAATCAAGATAGGTTATTGCGTATTCACCCGACGACGGTCCCAGTGGGCAGCTCGCACAGACATAGCTGGGTGAATATGTATCAACGAATAATTTGAGATCTATGGTTTAACGACAGTGCCCTCGCCAGTCTGATACTATATATTTGGAGACTCTTACAAATTAGATACCCGGTAGCACACAGGGTGATATCGCCAGCGATTTGATTGCCATCGAGCAAAATCGCCGTTGACACCAGGTGTGTTAGACTGAGAGATGACCTGGGTTTTCGTTCACTTTCGTGGTCAACCTCTGGTAACTAGGATTTGACTTCATAAAATTATCGGCATCACCATTGGATAACATAATTCAATTGTTGCCACGCACAGATTTTGCCAGTTTGGCAGTAATTAGCATAAAACCAATATGGCTGCCAATTTAGACACATCAATGCACAGGTAACTTTAAAATGGCTCACCGCAGCCCCTTCAGATGTATTATAGTCAGATAGGAATATTATATGCCCCTTAGAATCACAATAAGCATGGTTTTGGGTTGCTATGGCAACGTCTTAGCTGTTAATCCAACATGGCTGTCATTTAAAAGTATCTAATGTACAGGGAACTTTGAAACGGCTTACCGCAGACCCTATAAATGTATTATAGTCAGATAGGAATATGCCCCTTAGAATCACAATAAGCATGGTTTCGGGTTGCTATGGCAACGTCTTAGCTGTTAATCCAACATAGCTGTCATTTAAAAGTATCTAATGTACAGGGAACTTTGTGCGTGGCAACAATTGAATTATGTTATCCAATGGTGATGCCGATAATTTCATGAAGTCAAATCCTAGTTACCAGAGGTTGACCACGAAAGTCAAAATCTAGGCTCTTTTCAGGGTTTTGTCTCTCAGTCTATGTGCACTGGACGGCGATGCGCCCTAGGTTCATCAACGTCTACATTTAGGCCTATCTCTCTAGATTGACGAGCCACAGCTGTGAAAGGAATCCAAGTCCCTCTGGAATCAAAGTCCGGTCTCATTGTTCAGCGAGGGATTACAATATATGGTTACATGGTTAGAGAGACCATGACCATTCGATTATACAATACCTTACATGTTTGTAGGATCAGCATTCCTAGGAGTCTGATTCCTGCACACCGGCATATTCTTTGGTATATTTTTAATATGCTAATATGTTCCTGTGACTGGTAAATAAAACACCTAGGACTTTACGGGCCTGTCACACTGAAGTAGTTCTCAAAACGTCCTGCCCCGTCCTAAAAAATCGTAAAACGGGCTAGAACGTGTAACCCTTGGCCAAATAATGCCTCGATGTTCTGGAGCACCCTTCCCGTCCATGAAGTTCGTCAAAAGACTGTAAAAAGTTGCCACTACGTCCACTCCGTTCGCACACAGTTTGAGCCCGTTCGGCAACATTTTCAAGAACGTACTGAGAACTAGCTCAGTGTGATTGGGGTATTAGCAGTCAAATGCTCTGAACGTCTCTTCGTATTCGTGGCCGGAAATTATAGCTGAACTTCCCTTAACGGACACCTCTGCCGCCAGGAGAACACCTCTCTATTAAGGACACCAAAGTTCAGTCCCATGGTCATTTCTACATTCATTTTGACTTCTGTCATCAGGACACCACGCAGCTAGGGCCACCAACCAGTCCCAAAGGTGTCCTTAAAGGAGCTCGACGTCCAAGTTGTAAACGAACCAGTTTGTTTACAAACAGTGGCCAGCAAACTAGTTTTATTCCTTCGTGAAGGTGGCAGCACCAGTAGCGCCCCGTGATCGTTAGACTGGTGCCCGGTCCAATGCAACTCACTCACGATATTCACGTCAGTACAAATCACCGACAATAGGTGGCAGCACCGCAGGCGTCGCATGGATAGAGAACCAGTGAGTGAGTGTTTACAACTTGGACGTCCAGCTCCTTTAATAGAGAGGTTCCACTACTGTACTTTGCATGTTAAAGGAGCACGGTATGCGATCTCTTACCGGTATTTTGACTGCCGACGTACAGGGAGCCACCTGGCGGCAGCAATACTAACCTCGCAAAAAACATTACAAAATGTACGTTGTACATGAGTCCATTCGCCGACAAGTAGTTAGTCCCTGGGTTTGGAGAGTGGCGCGTACGGCGATGGTGTCGCCTCCGTCGAGAAAAAGTGGCAATGCCGGGCTCCTTTAAAGGTGGTAATTCGCAGATTAGGCCTACAGTAATAAAGCCTTCATCTTTCTACACATGTAGACGTATTTTCACAGGATAACCGCAGATTTATCTACAGGATAACAAACAAAGGTAAATTTCGGCCACCTATTGCTGTTAAGAGTGTCCGCCTGATGATCTTTGATTGGAAGAGCGGCTGGATTATTGTGGTTTATATCTCGACGGCCTACTCCCCGTTCAACACCGTACGGGCATACCATCACCACGACAGAAAGGACTATCTGATTTTTAATGAGAAACAGGTGTTTCTTCAGCCGTATAAGATCATGAAGGACACTCTGTATAAGCGGTACATATTTCTTCTTCATGTACGGAAAACGCAATTGACACTTTGTGATGTTGTTCGTGGTACTCTTTCGGGGAAAGTGATCGTCCCGACAACAGAAATTTGCCACCGACTACACTTGAGGTATACCTATAAAATTGGATCGGAGAAGGTCCTTCTCCTTTGTAAGAATAAAAAATCTGTTCATTTTGTATTTACAATATATGATATGAAAGAAACTGGTAACAAATCTAACGATTTCGACCTTCTTCTTGCAAACGGCGTTCGTATTATTCTAAGACATAAACCCTTCCGGTTTCAAAATGGAATACACTTTCTCTCTAAGGATTCAGGAATCATCTATCTATTCTCCTACGTGGGAAAATTCTTGTATAAACCAGTGAAATACCCAGTCACGCTACATGCACTTGCTATTTTTTTTCGACGATGTCGCGATCACTTGCTGAAACTTGACCTCAGGTCTGGCCTGCTCTTCCTGATTGGTCCACCGGTGCCCTGCGCTATTGCAATGGAGCAGATCCCCGACCCCAAGAACGGTCTCGTAAAACAAGGAACCGGTATGTTCACATTTCATGAAACACTGACGACATTTTATCCTGAAACCTATGATACTGACGAACATCATTTCGAATTTAGTCCAGATGATGGGTCGTTGATGCATTTTGTTCACGAGGGAACCCATGGCGGGAAAGGGAGTATCGTTCGAGTAGCGATGTACGCTGCAGATTAGTGACTGACGGTCGTCTCGTCCTCGCCGAAAAATTCATTCTCTCTGGAGTTAAACAGCAAATAACACGTCTCGTTCTAAATATTTAGGCCATATAGCTAGGTGTACAGACATCTGTAGTTCATTACATGTCTCCTTCATGTCTCCCTTACGGGCAATTCTCCGGTAACGGAATTACAAATCAGAGCAAAATTTAGTCATATTTGACAAATAGGACGGATACGAAATCAGTCATATCCTGGGCATATCAGGCCAAAATATTTTTGAACAGGTTCAAACCCAGTCTACAATTCAAGCTTAAGGAGCAGTGTTGCCCACTTTGGTCGGTAACGGAATTAATCAGAGAGACAGTGCAAAAACAGCCACCAACTTTTACAAAATTCCTACACAATCCCCGCAGAACGTATGATTACAAAAACAGTCTGATAATACACCTTAGGTTGTTAGTTCTCAGTTCAGATATTAACCGTCACCAAATCTTTCTACTTCTGAGAGAAATTAACATTTCTAAAGACAGTTCGTGGTAACGGAATTACAGTAACGGAATTACAAAAAACTTCTTCTGAAAAAAAGGCTTCAAAGTCATATTCATCCCAACTGTATTGTGTTGTATTTGTCCATTGTTCCTCAATCAGGTCTTGTAGATGTGAAACCAACCAAAACACCATGGTTTTCATGGATGTAATCTGACCTATGACAGGCTAAAGAAGGGTACCAAAACAAGGTCACGTCAGGACAGTCTGTGCAAAAAACATGAATTTTAATTTTCATAAATTTATCTTGGCTTATAACTGAAAACACTTCACATTATAATTTTCAGCAGTGTTGCCTGAATCTCCTAGATTTTTTGCTGATCTGAACGAGTTGTAATATCAAAGAGGAAAATAAAAATTTGATTTTGTAATATCCATTCTCTACTGGAGAATTGCCATTAACCAGCTAGATCTACTACAATAGGAATATCTCGGGTCGTTTAACTCGCCCGCCGAGTAAAATTTTACTACTACGCCACCTACCTGCGCATGCTCAGTGACGCACCAGTTTATTTCTCGGTGCCATTTCGTGCGAAGTCATTTCTATTTTTCTCCCGTCTTTCACTGTAAATTTCTTGCCTTTTGCTTCGATTTTTCGGGTTACTATGGCCGATCCGTGCTTTGGCCAGTTCTCGTCAGCTCGCTGCACCCTCGGCACAGGGTCATGCATTGACGGGCATTCCCAATGCACACGAAGTGCACACAGGCACGGCTCAATGCATGCAAGCCACTGTATCTACAGTACCTTGTACACGCAGCGCTGGGGGACATGATTTCCCTGGATGCTGCTGAGGACATGGGCAGCCTGGCAGGTTCCCCTGCTCGGGGATGGCGGAGTGAACGATTTAAATCCCCTCCGGGCATATTAAGACTGCCCACTTCAGATGTGGCCTCACCATCATCACTGCAGGCCGACTGTCGGTGTTAGTGTTAGGCCTCAAGCTAGGCGTCCTCCATCATGTACTACAGTTCGGGACCCTTGTTTGCCTGAGATTCAAGGGGACCCTGAACGTGATGAGGTCTCCTCAAATTTGAACATATCACATGATGACTGGGACCCGAAGGACAATGAAGCTCCCCCATCCTCTTGGCCTGAGCTGATCAAAATAGTGCAACAGATTTTACAGATCGATCTTCCAGAGGAACCTGTGGCCGATGTGCGTTCCTCCATCTTAGCTTGCTTTCAAGGGTGTTTTACCCGGGGCAGAGAAAGATGATGGCCCCTTTCTCCCTGCAGATGGGTGCACCGAGGGTGCATGGAAGTCACTATTTGACAATAACAAGAAATCTTGCTCCTTTTCAGCCTACAGGAGACGTCATAGGTCACAGTATCGTTGGCCTACTCAGGACTTCGATGATTTAGGTAAGGTCCCAGAGGTTGACGGTGCTCTGGGGACCTACCTAGCGGCAGGTAAGCGCCAGACAGGATCATTCGTTCCCCGCAGCCTGTATCCAGGAGAATTACATGCAGAACAAGCCTTAAAGGAGGTTGACCAGTCCCTTAGGGCTCACAGGGTGACATCACATGCTACCTATTTCCTGTCGGCACTGTCTAAGGCTCTTAACTCTGATTCTAGTGTTTCAGATGAGAAGGTCTCCTTGTTCACTTGGGGGACTTGCCACTGCTCCGGCAGACCTTGGCGATTTATCAGTGCGCGCCTCTGCACTCTGCGTCAAGTCATGTCGTGAGATTTACATCAAGACCATGAAATCTCCCAGATAAGAGGACAAAATCTGAGCTGTTGAAGGTGGATCCCAAGGGTGCTCAGCTCTTTGGTGGCAGAGTAGAGAAGATTACCCATGGTCCTCTGCCTTGATTAGAGATGTGCGGGAGGCCGCTAAGAATTTCAATGTCACCGCACCCCTGCTCCACAGAAGCCCAGGAAGAGAACCCATGACGAGACCCAGTCATCACAAGGTGCCCCCTTACCCAAGATGAGGAGGTTACCTAGAGAAGGCAAGGGGCTCGCAGCCTACTGGCCAGAGGCAGTTTGCGTCAAGCAGTCAGGGCCAGGACAGGCCCTACGGCGGCCGCTCGGCTAACAGGTACCCTCGAAACCAATCGTCCTTTCCGAAGAAACCAGCTGCCTACAAGGGTTTCAGGAACAAACGATACTGACTTTTCACCAATCATTGCCGTAGGGGGGAGAGATTATCCCACTTTTCAGACATCTGGGAGCAGGCAGGCGACACATTTGCTTCAAGAATTGTTTCAGAGGGATTAGAAATACAGTTCAATCGGGGTTACCATCCACCCCCCAGATTGAAAACAACTCCTTGCCCAGCCGATCCCGTAAGGGCATGTGCGATCAGGGAAGAGATCAGGGAGCTCCTATTAAAGAATGCTATAGAAAGGGTCCCCTGCTGGGAGAGGACAAACAGGTCTTGCAACCTCTTTCTGGTGCACTGGCGGGTTCAGACCAGTTCTCAGTCTGAAACCTGTAAACGAGCATGTCAAAAAAAGACATTTCAAGATGGAGACCCTCAGATCCATTCTCAGCGACATGCGTCCAGGCGATTGGGCATGCACTCTGGACCTGAAGGATGCCTTTTTCCACATCCCCATTCATTTGGCTCACAGAAGATATCTAGGCTTCCGGTTCGAAGACCAGGATTATCAGATCCGGGCCTTGCCCTTTGGCCTCTCCTCAGCGCCACGAGTTTTCACTCGAGTGGCCAGGGTTGTCCTCTTGATCCTAGGCGAGAGAGCATACGAGTGCATGCATACCTGGACGATTGGGTCATATTGGCCCGGTCTCCAGCTGCCCTGACCAAGGCGAGGGACAGGGCCCTGAAACTGCTCCAAGATATGGGCTTCATGATCAACTGGGCGAAATTCCAGCTGGAACCAACTCAGCAATTCGAATTTTTGGGAGCCCCGATCGATCTGGAAAGGGGGATAATCTTCCCAGCAGCAAAGAGGCTAGACAATATTCAAACACTTATAGCCTCCTTCTCCCTAGGTCATCATTCCTCAGTACACAACTTTCTCAAACTTCTAGGCCTCATGAATTCCTGTATTGGTCTGATCCCTTACGCTCACCCGCGGATGAGACCAATACAGCTTTATCTGCTAGCTCATTGGAACACTCGGTCTCGGGACTTACAGCATCCAATTCCAGTGAAAGGGCCCCTGCTGTCCCACCTAGATTGGTGGCTTCTGCAAGAGAACACTCTGAAGTGGTGCCCTCTACACCAACCACAACAGTTCCAACACTTGGTTACAGACGCCTCTCCTACCGGTTGGGGGNCCTCCGGGGTACGGAGAAGCACCTATTTATCACTTATGGTAGGAAGAATCATGGCGCAGCCTCTCGTGACGTTATCTCCGAATGCCGTACTTACCAGCTAGATGGCCCACCCTCCTCCCCTGTTGTTCCAGGGTGTAATTTTCCGGCCTCGAAATAACTGGTGCGTCACTGCGCATGCGCAGTGAGTGGCGTAGTAGCATTGTGTCCACACAGGCTGCGCAAGACTGCTGTTGAGACTGCTTTGCACAGACCTGTGTCCGCGCGCGGCGCATCACACAAAAATTTGTTAGTTTCTAAATACGCGAGCCGCATCACAACTTGAACTGGGTGATCACGTGATCTACTCCGCCACGAAAGTAGATCCTAGGAAAACAGCGATATGAGGCTTATTTCGTGCAGACTTTGCAAATAATTGACCGATTTTTCATTTCTGACAACAAATTTCCATAGACATGACATTATCGAGAAGAAAAGGATGATATTGGATGACCCCCGGCAGCCACTATTCACAGTCAGTGTGTAGACCTACAGTACTGTAGACCGAGTGCTGTAGTGTGTGACGACGCACCAACGCAGCTGTCAGTGGCTAACATGACATGTACAGCATATCTAGGCCTATGTATGTCATAATCATGACGGATAATGTGATACCCACACAGGAAGACATCCTTGGTAGGCCTATTTTAGGAGATTCTGCAATTTATTAACTCGAAGCGAGGAATCGCCCGCCATCTTGAAAATGCAACAAGTAGTCCTTAAGTTTTTCATGATGCCTTGAGCGCGCGGTGACAGGTCAGTGCGAGGTAGGAGCGCTACCTGTCGTGACAATGGCGTAGTAGAAAAAGTTTACTCGGCGGGAGAGTTAAACGACCTGAGATATTCCTATTGTAGTAGATCTAGCTGGTAAGTACGACATTCGGAGATAACGTTTTCAGTGGAAAAGTGTACTCTTACGCAACGTACGGGAAAATCGAAACTTTCCAGCATGTATAGAGATATACATGTAGATATATAGATATATTTATTGCTCTATACATGTACAACATCACAATGTCGCGCAAGAGCACAGGATACATTTAACATACATCAAGATGGTTATTGCAATGGGAGAGGGCGCCCAGGGGCATCCTGGCGATCCATAAGGCTCTGTCAGTTATAAACCCTACCGGCTGCCGATCCACATCCAGACCTCTCGTGCGCGTCACCCGATCCCGGGACACGCTGTCCGAAAAATCTGGACAATTTCACAAGCTTCTCAAATGGAGCATTGAATAATGATGCCAATTTATACCTGTTAGGGTTTACATATCGCATATGCGCTGGTCTCTAGGGACGTTAGCATGCATTCCTACCTCAATAGGTAGCTTATGATTACTACATCGAAATTTACACAAAGTGACACGTAGTGTTATAGATAGGGATGTTAAATACCTTTCGAAAACCTCTGGATTGATCTTGTAATCGGAATTTGACAGTCTCCGTCAAATATCTGACGTTCGGTAACTGGTGGCTTAGCCAGATCCCCCCCACCAGACAACAGCCATTCAGGGTATCCGGTGAATAAAATCTGGCCACTCCTAGCCGATATTTCGCCTCTCGCCTGTGGCGCTCCCTGCTAGGGACTAGCATACGGCCCGCCATTTTATCAAATCTTTGCCCCCCCCCCCCAAAAAAAAACACCGGGACGTTCGTATCCCCCTGTCCTGGCCCGTCCAGGTCGCTCTCGCCTATCATCGAGGATGCTCTTCATACATGTAACGAATTCGAATTCCGGTGTAACGTGTTTCAGTGAGGCCCGTGAGCCAGTGTGACAATACATTAGATTGACGGAATAAGCGGCGACTTGACAATGAGCGACTCACACAGAAACAGTCATCTGTTTCCCAGTGTGTTCCGAACAATGAGAACCACACAGAAAAATGGCCACACTGAAAAACGTTACACCTGGCTTCAAATTACGGAAATCGATGTAAATTAATCGACTGTTTGCATGATGTTTATATGTTTAAATCTAAGTCTCTCAAGAGGCCTGGGCTTTTCCATGGGGTATTGCCCTTTTGGCCCTGTCTGCACCCCCCCTCCCCGTAGGCAAAATCCTGGATCCGCCCCTGAAGTATGAACGCGTAGAGCAACTGCTGCATTCAAGCAAACGAAAAATGGTGGGAACATCTCCGAAAAATGGGTGACTGTCCTGATAATAATTCTGATAACACCAAAGATTGATTATTAACTGTTTTGTTGTGAAGCAGCTCCAAGACATTCATGACATTACATACCTGTATTGCAATTCTACAGGGTGGGCCATAGAAAGTGTCCCTCGAACAATAGCTACGGAAACAATAGAAATGCTATTGTTCGAGGGACACTTTCTATGGCCCACCCTGTAGTGAATGTGAGGACGGACATCGACCTGGGTCATGATTATCTACTTCGAAAGCATGTGCAATCGTAAACTTTCGCCACTTTTGGATGATCAAGGATCAAGGATTGATACGGGTTGTCGTGACGTTGGTGACAACCTCAACCTTTTCTACCGAACAAGTGCCTCATTTGTTTCACAAACACTGCCCGAAATTTTGCCCCGCTAAAACAATAGAGAAGGAAATTGATAGCGTGATTCAGATATGTCATGGCGCGGGTTGAATAACGAATCAGGTGCGCGAGGGCTGCACGTTTAAAAGTATCATACCGGAAGTCATTTATAACGGGATCCAGCTCTGGGAAGTAAATATATACAATTGCGAAATAAAGTTGGTTCGGCAATGCAAGAATGATGAAGAAAATGCTCACAACGACCAACATTTTTGTCACACTTCCGAGATTCGAATCTTTCGAAGCTTGCTCATCCAACATGGCTCGTCTTTTCCTTTTGTTGACAAGCAGCGCCGAGATAATGACAATATTGCATACGGCGATTCCGATGAAGGGTATACCGGCGTACATTGCCATACGTACATTGGCCCATTCGTTGAAGAAAAATGCCTCATACTGTGAATTGACTGGACCAGCAGCACAATAACCCAAATCTAGATTAATTTCGAAGTATATAAGACAGTGAGAATTCAAAGAAAAGAGGATTGCGAATACACCAGTAAGTATGAAACATACGCACCTTTTAGAGAAGAGAAATCGGGCCTTTAAAGGAAACAATACGCATATCAACCTCTCCAATGTGAGCAATAAGATGCACCATGACGAGAACATCGCTGTAAACTCCGTCAGAAAGCCATGGGTCTTACACAGGAAATTCGATTGCATTCGTATCTGGATTCCGTAGGCATTATTAAGAACGGTATCAAGACAGCCAACGTAGAGGACGGCTAGATCAGTAACAGAAAGAGTCATCAGGAGGATACGGGTGGAGATGCTACCCATTTTTCCACTGGATACCACTAATATCGTCATTAAATTAAAAATTGTACCAAATGCAATTATTACAGGGCCAATGTACGCCAGAATAAACCAAGCGACATTGGCTTCCCAGATGTCATATTCTAGTTCTAGCAATCGTAAAAGAGAATAGTAAATATAGTCTGCAGTCGTTTTAGACGATACGGGATTGGCCATAGTTGTCAAACTACTCGTATGAAGGAGTTAGAAAGCAATGGTACCACATAAACCACAGTCAAAACTGCCGCTTCGAATATGATCACAGACAGATATCTGTACTCTGTTGGATCCCTTAGGTATTGTTTATCGCACCTCAATCGCAGAAGAATGATTCCATGTCTTGGCAACGTTCCATTTACAAAGACACTTGCTGGTGTCCCTTTTTGAAGGTAATGCGCCAGCGGCTATCTCAATTTTTCCCAGTTGAAGATTGATACACATTCTTGGATCATATTTACTGTTTACCAGCTGATGCGAATGAATGTGGCAACAGCGGAATGAGCAAAGAACAATGGTGAAACATGTATGAACTATATTTGTATTTGATTCATCGCTCAGTAGAATGGTATTTTTAGTAAATATCGATGATGTTTTTGATAACGCAGTGTATAAGTATTGCCTCGATATTTTACATGTCCGACTTAAGAAGGAAAAGCGACATTTTACATGTAGTAATGCTGAAGGGGTTATTGCAAACTCGCTAGCCCAGCGGCACGGCGTTCCGTGTTTTCGGTTTGCTCCACTTGTACTACTGGCTTCATACGCCCTTATCACTCTGCTCGGAATGGGCAGAGTGAATAAAAAACTGATCAACAGTACAGCTAGTTTTATTTACACCCTAATAAAATCATATCGTACTGTCAAGTTTAGAAATGTACCAAAGCACCAAACCCAACATGATTTTTTAACATCTGTTCATTATTTTGTGTGGCACTATTTTGTGGCGAATTACACACATGGCTGTGCTTCGGTTCGGTCGTTCCGGCAGAAATAGTTTCCATTTTAGAAGCAACCAAATCGATGCACCAATCAGGTTTGTCGCAATTTGATCACACGATTTTGTGAGGTAAACATAACCACGTGCTACCTGGAGGCAGCCATCTAAAATGACGTCATTCCTACGCAAAAAGAAGTACGGGGCACTGTCGTTTGAAGGCAGAGTCACTAAGGTGAAACCGTGTCACCTCTGCATAGGAGATTGGGGTTATTGTCGACATGGTGCACAAAAATGTACCCAGGTTCGATGTCGTCAAGTGAAATTGTACCCTGGATCCACGTTCTTGTTAGAGTTGTTACCTATTCACAACAGTTGGCCACCTTGGACAGTCGCAGGAAATGGTGGTGTAATCATTATGTAATAGAGGTCATAATACCAGCCAAGTGAATTTGAATTTCATAGCTTTATTGAGCACCATAAATATATACATACAGTTATAAAACGATACATTAAACAAGTGCCCAAAAGGGATTACCCAAGGGGGTCAGGTGACCCATAAAAGGGATCCCAAAATGAGAGATTAAAAATGAACACACAGCGGAAATAAAAACAGCGGAAATAAAACAATGTACGATATCAACTAAAAATTTGAAACAAAACACACGAAGGCAATAAAACAATGAAGTGAACTAAAAATAACAATAAAAAAATGAAGTGAACTAAAAGTAACAATAAAACATATGATATTAAACTGGTCTACAAGTAGGACACCTGCAACGCCCAACCCATGTGCACGCGTTGTTTGGGTCGAAACGCTCCGTCAGCAACATGGCATAGTGATCACTGACAGAGCGCCTAAAAGTGTATGGACTCGCCGCACAACGCGCGCCCATCGGCAGGGCGTTCCAGAGTGCCCCAACACGGTTAAAATACGACCGGTAAAAAGTTTCCGTTCTGCAGAAGCTGCCGTGGATTACAAGAGGGTCTCCTCTCCTATCTCTAAATTCTAGGAACTTGGAAGTGTCGAGGTCAATAGCACCAATAAAACATTTGTGTAAGAATGACAAGTCGAGCATCTCCCTTCTAAAGGAAAGAGGTAACATATTGAGTATTAACAATCTATCTCTATAATCAAGTTGGTCTCCCAACATATGCCTAGTGGCTCTTCTCTGAACACGCTCGATTTTAATTAAGTTTTCCTTTGTTATATGGTCCCACGACACAGTGGCATACTCAAGGTTTGACCTCACCAAAGAATCAAAGAGTGGACGCATCAACCTAGGATTCCGGTTCCTGTCGAACACACGTCTCACAGCAGCCCAGGTCTGGTTAGCTTTTTTCACAATTGCATTAACATGTGATGAAAACGTTAAGTCATTACCTACAACGACACCAAGGTCCCTGACCTCGTCAACCTTGGACAGGACTCTGCCATGGATATTATAATAGTAAACCAGAGGATTCACCCTCCGAGTAAAACTCATAACTTGGCACTTGGA
>NMRB01002760.1:64050-83166 GCA_002633025.1 Notospermus geniculatus
AGGGAGGAGCCAATCAACTTCCAAGGTGAGATTTAGTTAATTTACTTACTGGGGAGTTCCAGGATTTGTTGGTTGACACCAGCTGGATTTCTCAATGGCCCGTTAAACACTGAGAGCACAGCACTAATTTGAAAATTCTCCATCATTCAGAGCCGGGCTACGCCAACTTCAAGTTGAAAACCAGCTTCTTCTTCGCCAAGTCCTCGAGCAATTTCAAGAGGAGTGGGAGCAGAATGCCCGACTGGCCAACGTCATCATCAACCATTTTGAAAGACGGGGAGAACAACCAAATCCGGGCAGGGATGATGAACAATAATTCTGTATTTATTCGATTGTGAGAAAAAAGAATAGAGTCTTCGTATACAGCTTCGCAAAGGCCTTTTTTGTTTTTTAACTTAAAAGCACATTGCTCCGACGCATTGTGGTCCTCCGCATGTTACGGAGTCCCGCAGCACATCCAAATATAGCAGGTATGCTCTTTCGTCGCTGACGAGACCGACTCCCTGCCGAGCGAAACATCTTTATATCGTGGATGGCATGTTCCACCCTCACCCTAGCTGCCCTCAGTTCCCGCCCACGTCCGCGCCCAGCCACCAGCAGTGGGGCCTCATCGGGGTATCCCTGATCGGCGAGAATTGAGAAGCCTTCTGGCACATTCAGCGGCTGCATTATCCTGAAATGAAATCAATATTATATTATACAAGCTGACAAGGGTTTCTGGTTTCATATTTTGCAGTCGACTAGGGTCGGGGTTTGTGAGACCATCTCACATTCAATGAGTGAGTTCAGGATTGATGCTGCGTCAAAAAATCTTACGATTGCTAAAATATGACGTTGCTGCTGATGATGCAGAGATATACATGTAATCTAACTTTTACCTGTATGACATCGAGTCAGTAGCGGAACCGATGAACCCTGGTCTGCAACGGATGATGTAATTATCAGCATCAACGATACACTGGTTGCTCATCACATGGGAGTGCCTGTGCCCAGAGAAAAACAGTCTCTGCAGGTTTCCGCGCCATGGCCGTCGAATGTAGAGAGGCGTGCCATCAATGATTCCCAAAGATTGACCAGCAAGGGAAATCATCCTCCCCCATTCACCATGATTTGGCCACCTGACATGACGCCGGTACGATGACATACACATCACTGGTAGGATATCCTTGATGACATCAGCGACGTACGGCTCGCTCACACCAAAAATGAGAGACAACATTGCATATGTTGGATACTGCCGCATCCACACCATGAAGAGGAGGAGCTTGTTACGTGGGGACAATGTCTGAGGTCGTCTTCCGGGTAGCAGAGCCTGCCTCGTCTCTATGAAAACACGGTTGAATTCCTCGATTGTGAGGCCAGTTAGAGTCCAAAAAAGACGAGGTTGCCTCACAATATCATTGAAAATATCATGGCCATTCCTAGGAAGATGGAAGTGTCCGAAAAGTGCGTTATAAATATCACCAAAATTGTCCTCAGATATCGCTATCGAAAACATCGTCAGGGCCATTTTGGTCCGATTGGACCGATACACTTGGTGAGCCAAAGCTATGCCGTCGTCCATGACCGCAGCGATCCGGTCAGCTATGAGAGTTTCTGATTAACTTAGGCCTACACCAATGACATGCAGTTATGTAACCCTACACCACATGTCTGATACCTTATTACCACCTGTATTACATAATGATTACACCACCATTTCCTGCGACTGTTCAAGGTGACCAACTGTTGTGAATAGGTAACAACTCTGTTACAAACTGTACCCAGGGTCTGATTTAGAGACCGGGGACGAGGTCATTCTGAAGATCTCGTCGGATACGTGAATTAACGTGTGTTGGTTCTACGATCCTCCGCCACGATCGTGGACACATGATCAGACACACCCATCATGGCCATGCACACGTACATGGGAATGACACGTTTTCTTGTCAAGCTGGCGAGTTGATTAACTTTCTCTGTAACCATCAGAGGTTGAAAACTGTCCAGCTAGTCAAAAACAAAATTCTTTCAACTTCTCTTCCTTCACTTTTTGTGCGGCCATCTTGCATGCACAAAATCAAGTGACTTCACTGAGAACAGCCTCGCCCCGCGGTCTCTAAATCAGAACCTGGGTAAAGTTTGTAACAAGAAGGTGGACCCAGGGCACAATTTCACTTGACGACATCGAACCTAGGTACACTTTATGTGTACCCAGGACGACAATAACCCCTTCAGACATAGTAATCCTGCCCTGTCATATCATTCATGCGGTCCCCCATCTTTCAGTAGTAATGAACTCCATCGTCTAGGCTACAGGCTTCACCGTTGGTTGTTGGTCTCTATGGCTGCCGGGAACTGGTGTGACGTTTGAGACACCATGACTATTTTCCTCTCATTAATTCCTTCATTCCTTTTACAAATACAGCTCGAAATTTTGCCCCGCTGACACAATAAAGTAAGAAATTGATTGCGTGGTTCGAATATGTCATGGCCCGAGATGAAAATCGAAGGAAGAAACTGAAAGCAATTCGTTTCGCAGATTCATATCTAAATACGACGTCAACGGGCATCAATGCTTCTGGGAAATAAATGGGTTCGATTGCGGCATAAATTTGGTTCGGCATTGCAAGAAGGATGAAGACGATGCTTACGACGACCAACATTGTGGTTACACTTCCGAGATTTGAATCTTTCCGGGCTTGCTCATCCAACATGGCCCGCCTTTTCTTTTTGTTAAAAAGCAGCGCTGAGACAATGACTACATTGCATATTGCGATTCCGATGAAGGGTATACCGGCGTACATTGCAATGCGTATAATAGACCATTCGTTGTAAATAAATTCATAATAGGGTGTGTCGCCTGGGCCAGCATCACAATAACCGATATTATGGTTGATTTCGAAGTATACTAAGCAGTGAATATTTAATGTAAAGAGAGAAATGAAAACACCCGCTAGTATGATATATACATTCTTCTTTGAGAGGACAAATCGGGCCTTTAAAGGAAACAATACGCATATCAACCTTTCCAGTGAGAGCATGAAGACGCACCATGACGAGAACATTAATGTGAACTCCATCAGAAAAATAAGGATCTTGCACATCGAATTTGATAGCATCCGTATTTGGATTTCATACGCACGATGAAGTACTAATTCAAGGCAGCCGACGTAGAGAACGGCCAGATCAGTCAGAGAGAGGGTCATCAGGAGGATACGGGTGGAGATGCTACCCATATCTCTACTGGATACCACAAACATCGTCATGAGATTAAAAAGCGTACCAAATGCAATTATCGAAGGGCAAATATATGCCACAGCAAAAAATGCGACCCGGGCTTCCCAGATGTCAAGTTCCAGCAATAATGCCAGAGAATATTGAACACTTGTGTCCGTTTTCACCGATACAGGCCTCGTCATGCCGGACCGTGAATGCAGCGGATTTAGTGTTGTCATATTCTTCCATAAACTTGCAAAGAGATACTAACACCAAAATCGTCCTGACGAATGAGA
Source organism: Notospermus geniculatus (assembly GCA_002633025.1). Classification (NCBI taxonomy): domain Eukaryota; kingdom Metazoa; phylum Nemertea; class Pilidiophora; order Heteronemertea; family Lineidae; genus Notospermus; species Notospermus geniculatus. The sequence continues at coordinate 67,542 of NMRB01002760.1, forward strand.
TGCGTGTCTGGTTTTATCGGTTGGTGGCCAAAGGAGAGTGCTTCCTTTTCAGCTGCAGTTTTGGAAAGAACTTTGAAAAGACGGACAAAAGCATCAGATGGCGATGGCCATGTCGAATTAGCGGAAGCATTAGATGGAGATGCACTTCGAAAAGTTTAGCAGCAGGCAGATAAAACAATTAGATCCATTACGTATTTTTTTAGCTCACCTCAATCGCCATTCGGAACTTCCGAAGGCAACTGCTCGGCAATTTCCGTAGACACTCGCATTTCCCCTCGGACACAATTCCAAGGCAGCCATCTTGAATGCGCAGTGATTGCCTTCAGTTTCTGTGGGTTTGGATGCGGTCGCCTCATCACACCCTGCGCATAAACGAAATAGGTCACACAAAAACGTTGCGTTATTGATCAATAATTGGCAGATTGGGTGAGATATCGGTAAGTTTATATACAATATGCCTCAACTTATCCAGGAAATAAGGTTAGATGTCTTAGCAGTCCAAAATTCGGCGAAAATAGTCCCACGGTCGGTCACGTGGGTTTGTTGATAACAACATGGCTGCCTTGGACTTGTGTCCGAGGTGAAATGCGCCGCCCAGTGGATAGATAAGCAGTTCGCCTCAGGTCGTTCCGAATGCTCAATCGCATGAGAATACTTCGATGTCTTGTCAACATTCCACTAGCAAAGACACGATGCTGGTGACCAGTTTTGAGGCTAATGATCCAGCGGCTATGTCATGTTGCCAAGTTTATGATTTTAAAACATTCTTGAATCATGTTTGTCAGATTGTACCTGAGTATGCAAGTAGCAGCAGCGGAATGAGACAAGGACGTGTATCAAACACGTGCTATATTTGTATTTGTTATCGTTAAGTAGATGGATATTTTTAGTAAATACCGATAGTGTTTTCGAGAAATGCACAGGATTGCCACAGATTTCGTACACCTGACCTAAAATGCAGAATATTATACAATCATTGTCATATTTTTTCCCTGATACCGGTACATCCTTTGTATAATCAGCTCCAGTACAGTACATGAAGGCTTTACCGTTGGTTGTTGATTAGCTAGGGCAGCCGTGTGACGTTTGAGACACCATGACATTTTTCATCTCATTAATTGTTTCATTCGTTGAACAAATACATGAACAGCTCGACGAAATTTCGCCCCGCTGACAATACAGTAAGAAATCTCCAAATTTTCATCATACGTGCATCTAATGGTGTACATGACATACGTAATGGCCCGTATGTACCAGTTCAGGCTAAGTTTTATCTTAACTCCAGCTAAGCTGGGCCCATATTCCCGAAGCGGTCGTTAGGTTAACGATGTCGTTAATACTGGGAAAATGCATAGCGTAACGACATCGTTAACCTTACGACGGCTTCGGGAACATGGGTCCAGATCTTTAACAGCTGAAATTCCACTTATCCCAACTTGAGCTGCAGCCCATTTGAGTTATTTCTTAACTTAGATTAGTATACATTGTAGCTATAACTTAAGCCTTGACGCGTAACAGGTGTCCCTGTTAAGCTCGCAGCTCATTTGAGTTATTTCTTAACTTTTACTTAAGCCTTGATTCGTAACAGATCAGCTAGGCCTGTTGTAGGCAACATGCATTTCACTGTCGGGCTCACAGTTGTGACACAACGCAAATTCCTTCTCAGAATTTGGAGATAGGCCTATCTCGCGCTCAATCAACTGCAAGATTTGGAAAATTTTCTCCTTGGCAAAACGATATTGGAAGTTTAATCAGGCCGGAATTTGACGTGCTTGTAAAGGTCATCTAGAGGGAGGTAAATATATAGTTTGAGCACTCTGGGTCAAGCCGCCGAAACTCGGTATTTTTGAAGGTACCCCTCTAATACACGTTTATGCAAGATATGAAGACACTCGATGAAATAATGAAGAAAGGTGGCAGGTTCGTTACTTTTGTAGAACGTTGACCTCTGTGACCTAGAAAAGTACGTCAAATAAAAAACCGGTTATATATGTTATGTACCTAATTACATACACCTATGATATAAATTTGGAGACGATCCAGTCATTAGTTCAGGAGTTATTGCACTTTTTGTGTTTTTGGTTTTTGGCCACCTGGACGCCAAGCCATGAATCGAATCGGACCGAAACTTGGTGTCATAGATCATCTGACCTAGGGGTATATATGTATCGAGTTTCAGATCAATAGCTCCAGCGGTTACGAAACGTGCCCTGCTAATGGACAACGACGACGCTGCACTACGACAGAAGCTCACGGGTGAGCTAAAATGGGTGACTGTCGTGATAATAATTCTGATCACACCAAAGATTGATTATTAACTGCTTTCTTGTGAAGCAGCTCCAAGACATTCATGACATTACATACATACATGTATTACAATTCTAGTGAATGTACGGACGGACATCGACTTGGGTTATGATTATCTACTTCGGATCCATGTGCGTTCGTAAACGTTTCGCCATTTTTGGATGATCAAGGACTGATACGGGCTGTCGTGAAGTTGCTGACCACCTCAACCTTTTCTACCGAAGAACTGCCTCATTTGTTTCGCAAACACTGCCCGAAATTTTGCCCCGCTAAAACAGTAGAGAAGGAAATTGATAGCGTGATTCAGATATGTCATGGTGCGGGTTGAATAACGAAGCAGGTGGGCGAGGGCTACACGTTTAAAAGTATCATACCGGAAGTCATTTATAACGGAATCCAGCTCTGGGAAGTAAATAGGTACAATTCCCATATAAAGTTCGTTCGGCAATGCAAGAACGATGAAGAAAATGCTAACGACGACCAACATTGTTGTGACACTTCCGAGATTCGAATCTTTCGAAGCTTGCTCATCCAACATGGCTCGTCTTTTCCTTTTGTTGACAAGCAGCGCCGAGATAATAACAATATTGCATACGGCGATTCCGATGAAGGGTATACCGGCGTACACTGCCATACGTACATAGGCCCATTCGTTGAAGTAAAATGCCTCGTACTGTGAATTGACTGAGCCAGCAGCACAATACCCCAAATCTAGATTAATTTCGAAGTATATAAGGCAGTGAGAATTCAAAGAAAGGAGGAAGGTGAATACACCAGTAAGTATGAAATATACGCACTTCTTAGAGAAGAGAAATCGGGCCTTTAAAGGAAACAATACGCATATCAACCTCTCCAATGTGAGCAACAAGATGCACCATGACGAGAACATCACTGTGAACTCCGTCAGAAAGCCATGCGTCTTACACAGGAAATTCGATTGCATTCGTATTTGGATTCCGTAGGCATGATTGAGAATGAAGTCAAGACAGCCAACGTAGAGGACGGCTAGATCAGTAACAGAAAGAGTCATCAGGAGGATACGGGTGGAGATGCTACCCAATTTTCCACTGGATACGACCAACATCGTCATGAAATTAAAAATTGTACCAAATGCAATTATTACAGGGCCAATGTACGCCACAATAAACCAAGCGGCATTGGCTTCCCAGATGTCATATTCTAGTTCTAGCAATCGTAAAAGAGAATAGTAAATATAGTCTGCAGTCGTTTTAGACGATACGGGATTGGCCATAGTTGTCAAACTACACGTATGAAGGAGTTAGAAAGCAATGGTACCACATAAAACAACACTCAAAGCTGCCACTTCGAATATGATCACAGAGAGGTACCTGTACTCTGTTGGATCCCTTTGTTTGTTGCACGTCAATCACAGGAGAATGATTCCATGTCTTGGCAACGTTCCACTTGCAAAGACACTTGCTGGTTTCCCTTTTTGAAGCTAATCTAATGCGCCAGCGGTTATCATGTTTATGTACTATATTTGTGTGTGATTCGCTCAGTAGAAGAGTATTTTTAGTAAATATCGATGATGTTTTTGAGAAGGCAGTGCATAAGTATTGCCTCGATATTTTACATGTATGCCCGACTTAAAAAGGCAAAGTGACATATAGTGATGCTGAAGTGGTTATTGTCGTGCTGAGTAGGCCTACACATAAAGTGTGCCCAGTCTTCGACGCCGTCAACACAGAAAAAAATCGATCTTAGCTCGAGATAAAATGAGTCTCCAACCTACTATTTTGTCCCTAAAATGAGTTTCTTTGCTACTCGAACACAGCATGAGTACCGGTTTTCTTCGGCTGGAGCCCCATAAATAACAGGGTTATTGCATCGACCGGAGACGACTGCAAAGGGGGTCTCATTCTGAAGTCGAGACAAAGTCTACTCATTTTGAATTTTCTCAGTTCTCCAGTCGATGGGACAGGTCATCAGCTGGAGAAAATAGGAAACAAACCGACAATGACCGAGGGGAACCAAAATCTGTTCATATGAGGAGCTCGGTGGTGTGGTGGTTCTGGTGTCCGACTTGCAATAAGAGGGTCCTGGGTTCGAAACCCATTGGGTGTGAAACGTTTTTTTATATATCACTTGTTTATTTGATTCGAGACAACAGACAATCCGGTGGAAACAGCTGAGAATCATTTTAACCAGTTGGAGACAAAAGTTGCGCTTCCACAACAAAAAAAGCCGGTATTTGTCCGCTCTTGTTCTGCTTCCATTACAGAATTGCCGGGTTTAATAAGTCCGGTTCTATTAAGTGCGGATCTATTTAGTTTGGATAGGTCGTGCACAGTCGCAAGCGACCGTGGAGCCACCTGTAGCCGAGCATAATACTACAAATAGATCCGGTGTTATTGCCATTCCACTACAAAATTTATCCGCATCTAGATTCGGAGTATGATCGGCTATGCTATCCGAACTAAATAGATCCGCACTTAATNATAGGTCGTGCACAGTCGCAAGCGACCGTGGAGCCACCTGTAGCCGAGCATAATACTACAAATAGATCCGGTGTTATTGCCATTCCACTACAAAATTTATCCGCATCTAGATTCGGAGTATGCATGATCGGCTATGCTATCCGAACTAAATAGATCCGCACTTAATAGAACCGGACTTATTAAACCCGGCAATTCTGTAATGGAAGCAGAACAAGAGCGGACAAATACCGGCTTTTTTGTAGTGGAAGCGCAACTAATGTAATCTCAAGTGGAGACCCAGTTATGTCTATTCGAGTTTGAAAAGAAACTCATTTTAGGGACAAGAGTTGGAGATTCATTTTACCTCGAGATGAGATCGTTTTTAACCAGGTTTTCGAAGAAAGTCCTGGGGCCTTATTCATCAAGCCGTCGTAAGTATAGCCATTTACAAACACGTAACAAATTCTTAAGTAATACGTACGCATTTTCGTACGTGGTATTCAGGAAGATTTCGTAAGGCTGAGTTTACATCAAGGTACACGCGACACGGACACGCAGGCGAACAATGGCTTCACAAAAGATTCATCCCCATGAAAGCTTTGTTCGCCTGCCTGTTCGTGTCGCGTGTGCCTCGATGTAAACTCAGCCTCACTGTCACTGTCACTGTTACTTAAAAGTTAAGAGGGGTTGGTGAATGAGCCTACTTCGTAACTAAAGCGGCCTATCCACGTGCAATATTATTGTACAATAAGGATCAAAATGGGCCAAATTATTGCCACTCTTTCTTCCATCCATTATGCAGATGCACATGACACCTGTTTTGGGCCCCATATTGTGCAGTAATATTGTACCGTGGAAAAAAACCGCTTTAAGCTACGTTTAAAGCTGCTTTTCCACGAGGCGTTTGCGGGCGCAGAATAGGAGGCGGGCGCGGGTGGAAAAATCGATCCAACGTACTTCCCTTTAGCTGTTTCACCCGCACCCACTCCCGCCACCGAAACCGCGCCCGCAAACGCCTCCTGGAAAAGCAGGGTTGTCGACATTTCTTGGCCTATTTACTCGAGGGACTGGTACGCCATTATTCTCGCAAATATTGTTGTGTAATACGGCAGTTGCCATGATGATGGTGCAGCACTTTTTAGGAGTATGCCGCAGGAGGCCACCTGCATGAAAGAAGGTCGTGATTTTTAGCTCACCCGTGAGCTATAGTCGTCAGTCAGCGTCCGTCGTCGTCGTCCGTTAGCAGGGCACGTTTCGTAACCGCTGGAGCTATTGATCTGAAACTTGGTACATATATACCCCTAGGTCAGATGACCTATGACACAAAGTTTCGGTCCGATTCGATTCTTGGCTTGGCCTCCAGGTGGCCAAAACCAAAAAAACAAAAAGTGCAATAACTCCTTAACTAATGACTGGATCATCTCCAAATTTTTATCATAGGTGTATCTAATTAGGATACATAACATATGCAACGGGTTTTTGGTTTGACCTACTTTTCAAGGTCAGAGAGGTCAAAGTTCGATAAAAGTAACGAACCAGTCGCAGTTCTTAATTATTTCACCGAGAGTCTTCATATCTTGCGTAACCTGAAAATCATACAAGTGCTAAAAAACTCAGGAACAGCTTGACCCAGATTGCTCAAACTTGATATTTACCTCCCTCTTGATGACCTTTACAAGCACGTCAAATTTCGACCTGATTAAACTTCCAATATGGCCGCCAGGTGGCGTAACCCGAAAGTCATCAAATGTGCTATAACGAAGTGTGTTGTCGCCTATTTTCTTTGTTATGTTCCTTGATGACCTTTTAACCGACCTCTCTAATTCCGAGCAAGGGCTACGTATAGCTAAATTTCTGTTCAATAACTTTGCATTTGCTGATGATGTCATGCTATTGGTCGCTACGGCTCCTGGTTTACAGACCCTTATTGATATATGTTTTGCCTATGCCGCTAGATGGCGTTTCTCCTTTGGCATAGCTAAGACTCGCTGTATTGTCTTTGGGGCTAGACTACTGGGGCACGACCCTGGGTGGTTACTTGGTCCTGATCCTATTCCTATTGTAGAGCAAGTGGATATTCTCGGTGTCAAGTTTACCGCTGGTCTTACGGGTGACACTCATGTAGATGGAAGGGTCTCCTCAGCTCGCCGCGGAGTTTTTAGTTCACTCCAGGATGGGATGTGCTATCCTGGTTTGCCTACGGATATAAAGATGTATTTGTGGAAGACCACTGTCCGATCCATTCTAACGTATGGTTGCCACTGTTTGTATTTGCGTGTGTCGGAGAAGCAACATCTCGAGAGATTCCAGAGCAACCAGGTTAAACGCCTCTTAGGTCTCCCTAAGAGAAGCCATCATACCAAGCTNTTTTCGACCCCAACCGGGGTCTTCTTCAGGCTGGAACTTCACAATCCGAAACTCTAGAACAGACTGAGCTGAAACCCAAATGTAGATTAGAAGTATCCCATCCAAAAAGGACGTGACAGCAATTAAGGAAAGAAAAGAGTACAAGCCCCAAAAGGTGGTTGCTCAACCTAACAGAAATGTAATTAGTGAATGTAAGGCTTGAATAGGCTGAAGGGAAGGGTGTATAATATAGCTTGGAGGAATTAAACTAACAGTATAATTACTGTATAATATGACTTATCCGGCCACCACGGCCAACCTGCGAACCACGCGAATTATTGACTATACACGATCCAGGCCAAGTTATGAAAGGCCTAGTCAGGGGTTGAGTTTCTTTTCAACGGCAGACCGCACTTTTATTCCACAGAACACCTAGGTTTAATTGACATTATTTACAAGTCGACAAAAGTGAAACTGACCCTCACCGCGGGATATCCATTACGACGCTCACCAGGCGTAAAACGATTTCCATTGAACATATAACCCTGACTAGGCCTTTCATAACTTGGCCTGGATCGTGTATACGGCCAACCTGCGTGGTTCGCAGGTTGGCCGTGGTGGCCGGATAAGTCATATTATACAGTATACTAACAGTATAAGTATCTGGGGCCCCAGATGGGGTCCTTTTCCCCCCTCTTTTCTTTTAATAGGGTCGTTGCTTTGGAAGACTGTAGCTCGGGCCGGGGGACAGGGGTCATTTTACTAGGCCTTGTCTTCCATTGCTCTTCTCCTATTTTGTTCGCTGGTCAGTGCTTTGCAACCCCTCTTTTCCCGTTAGTAGACCCTTTTCCTTGGAGGACAGGGTTCCTCTTTTTTAGGCCTTTGTCTTCGTCCATGGTCTGTTTCTAAGTTTTCGTTGGTCTATTTTCGTTGGTTTTCTTGGCCTATTTACTCGAGGGACTGGTACGCCATTGTTCTCGCAAATAGTGTGCAATACGGCAGTTGCCATGATGATGGTGCAGCACTTTTCAGGAGTATGCCGCAGGAGGCCACCTGCATGAAAGAAGGTCGTGATTTGATTGTTTTCAGAAAACACTAGCGCGATGAAGTAAAACGTGCGTTACCGTAATAACGTAAATCAGCCCTACATACATGTATCGTAACTTCAACGTAGTATTTTACGCGGTATTCATCAAGCAGTCGTAAGTGTCAGAGAAGCACTTACGAGATTCATGTATAATGCTATGAACGAGGTCACCGTAAATGAGATGCACTACGACGGCGTCACGAAATTCAGTTTTGGATGCATAGCGTGGCGCTTTAAGAGATTCTTAAAGTTACGTGTAGTCGGTTAGGTTTCGCAGCATCTTGCTCTTGTCTCAGATACCGTTTTTTTGTGTCCAAGGCATAGGTGGTCTTGTTGGTGGATCCCACTGTATAAGCAGAGATGCCCTCCTCTGCTGCGTTGTGTTATACTTACCTTCCTTATGCAAACAAAGAACCGTACCATACAGTAGAACGTGCACCTGGCGACATTTTCCCTTTGCGTGTCCTGGCCCCATATTCATATTCGGGTATTACGCCAATAGGGAGTTTTCGCAAAGCCCCCGAAACCGCAACGCGAACGCCCATCCCATTGTCCGATGGCACAACAAGAGCACCGAACAAGAGGATAGACGTTCGCGTTGGCGTTTCGTGGGCTTTGCGAAAACTCCCTAATAAGTCAGGGCTCAACCCTTAGTCTTAAATGAATTTTAGTGCAGAATCATCCATCCGTTATGATTTGGCGACGTGCCTGTATCTCTCGACCAATCAGCGAAGACGTGGCGCCATTTTGGTTCCCGAAGTCACCGTCTGATGGCGTCCTAATGGTGACTTCGGTACTGGCTGGGCGCCATTGCGCTATCACGACGGATTTCTGCCTAGCCCCCCAGCAGAGTTAGAGCTATTTTTAGATCGGCGCGCGCAAAACACGTTGTAGCAGAAATGTCAAAACATTCACGATGAACCTGTCAACACCGAAGAAATTCTCGAATATTATCATGTGTGTGGTGACCAAAAATGTAATAAATGCTGGGGAGCGACTCATAATCGAATCAGAATCTGGTAGATTGAAAAACATTAGCAAAAAGTTATACTTTTAGCGGTGATACCCAAAGATCAACTCGAATCGAAGATCAGCGACGACTTAGTACTTGACTTGCCGTAGCCCGTAGGCCAATATCCATGGTATCCGATGTAGTAGTAGGCCTATATCTCAATGCGTCAAGTTGTTTTGGTTTTAAATAACTATACTCGGTATTCCGACGTTTATTCACAATAGAGAGGGCAATTTTGGAGTTTAAGGAGAACTGACAAACTGAAGTGTCTTGTTTATCTGCTGCCGCCATCTTAGAAATTCCGGGAATTCCGTGACGTCATCAATGAAAAAAAACAAATATGGCGCCCAGCCAGTGCCGAAGTCACCGTTAGGACGCCATCAGATGGTGACTTCGGGAACCAAAATGACGTGGCGCAAGATGGTGGTTACTATTCTCTCTGTCTTACATGATATGCTAAAAGACGCACTGGCGACAGGGACATTTGTGGTAGCAACCATCTCCTGAAATAATTACGTCATGGAAATGAAGCCCTATTTCGCATTTCCTATTGTATTTCGTAACATTTGCATGCGAAACCTCACTGACGAAAGGAGCGAGCGATCAGAACCACGGATACTCTCAAGATGTCTTCGAATTTAATAGCGATCGTATGAGCTAAATTGACATTCATTGGTGAATCAAACTTATTACGCAATCGAACGCATCTATTTCCCCAAAGCATTTGTATATGAAACTGCGAAACGTTGCTTTCAGTTACCTCCTTTTCATCTGGAGCCATAGTTATCACGCTATCAATTTCTTACTGTATTGTCAGCGGGGCAAAATTTCGTCGAGCTGTTCATGTATTTGTTCAACGAATGAAACAATTAATGAGATGAAAAATCTCATGGTGTCTCAAACGTCACACGGCTGCCATAGATACGTAAGTGTACGTGCACGAATAGATCATGCAGAAGGTGATAACCCGGGGTCGACGGATTTTAATGAAATTTGGTGTGAAGTTACCCCTTGGTGAGAGACAAAAGCACACAAAATATTGGGTCAATCCATTCGCTGGTGTGGGCGTAAATAGCAAAAATGTGCTTTTACAGGGGTCAAAGTAAGCATTCATAATTCAGATGCTGCAGGGTCCTGGATGACAAAGCTGGTCGGAAATTATAGGTTGAGACCTGATCTTGAAAAAACAAAAAGAAAAAGTTTGGGCGCTCTTTCAATTGCAGAGATATGCCTGTATATATGTACACATTTTATGTACTACAAATGAACGTCATATCCGTAATACATTCGTAGTACATCAGTAGTGCATTTATGCACAACTTTGCACCCGCATATCTCTGCAATGGAAAGAGCGCCCAAACTTTTTATTCTTTTAATAGAGAGAGACATCCCTCAACTCCTTTCCCTGATGTGCTCACCTTCCTCACCCCTGCAGCATCTCTGTAATTCGCTGTACGCCAAACCATACCTTTTTTGAGACAAGGGCAATACTGCACTGTACCTTTAAATCAAGTGTGATTTGGAAGTAAACAAAAATGGAAAAAAATTACAGGGGGCATCTACTTGCATTGACATATAAGGAATATCTACTCCTGTTGCCTGTCAAGGCGTGAAAATTCATTCACATGGACAATATTTTGATCAAAATTGAAAAAAAATAGCTTTTTGCAGTATTTTTGCCCCTTACTCCGAAACGGTGTGACCAATCTCCGAAATATTTGGCGTGTCCTCATTGTGCCCCAAGGCCATCTTCTGGTAGGAATTTGAGCCAGATCTGCCGACCCCGCAGGTTATCACTTTTTGCAGATTTTGCACGGTCCACTCGTGCAATGACACTTAACAACGAACGGTAAAGCCTTCATGTACTGCACGGGAGTTGATTATTGCCAATACAAAAGATGTACCAGGGTGTACGAAATCTGTGGCAATCCTATGCATTTCTCGAAAACACTATCGGTATTTACTAAAAATTATCCATCTACATAGCGATAACAAATACAAATATAGCACGTGTTTGATGCACGTCCTTGTCTCATTCCGCTGTTGCTACTTGCATACTCAGGTACAATCTGACAAACATGATTCAAGAATGTTTTTAAAATCATAAACTTGGCAACATGAGAGCCGCTGGATCATTAGCTTCAAAACCGGGCACCCGCATGTGTCTTTGCTAGTGGAGTGTTGACAAGACATCGAAGTATTCTCGTGCGATCGAGGGCGCTAAACAAAGGGGTAATGGATCCCAACAGTTTTATCTGTCTGCCGCTGAACTTTTTGAACTGCATCTCCATCGGCCATGTCGAATTAGCGGAACCAGCGGAAACAGCGGAACGTGGTCTGCAGCCGATAGAACGAACACCTGACTCGTTGTTGCTTCATTTAGGCCTAGTTGTTGACTGAAAGCAACACGCGATTCGATGTTGCTAAGCAACACGCGGCTGCAGTCATGATGTGCGGATTGAGACCTACATGTAGACCCTAGGCATGCTAGGCCCAGACCAAGGCTACCGGAGGCCTACATGGCCTAGACCTACCGTAGGCCTAACAATTCGATTTGACGAGCGCAGCTGACAGGCCATAGCATGCCTTCGGTCCATTGGGGCCAAAAATGGACATGGCGATGGATAACTCCATAATAATAACACGAAAAACACAAAATAAACTGATAAACAAATGCCTTTCATTTTGGAGGCTGCCAGAAACATGCACGATTCCGGTAGTAGGCCTAGGCCTAGTCGATAATCACCGATGATGGTTTGTTGGCGGATCTTCATCTGTTAGTCTGACGTCATGACCAGGAAATTCCTGAGGATTACAATGTACGTTGCGGCAAATCAATTTTGTTATCGTAATTTTAACCTTTTTATCAAAATTACATTTTCGATTATCTAATCGTCCAGATGATGTTGTCGGTGGTAAGAGATATTTTTCTTTAAAAAGTTATTTAAAAAAATATTTATGTTGTTCCCTTCAGGCTCCGCTGTTTCCGCTGGTTCCGCTAATTCGACATGGCCATCTCCATATAATGCTTCTGCCCGTCTTTTCAAATTTCCTTCCAAAACCGCAGCTAAAAAGCAAGCACTCTCGTTTGGTCACACCAACCGATACAACCAGACACCCATCTCATTCGTCAGGACTATTTTGGTGTTTAGTATTGCAAGTTTATGAAAGAATATGACAACATTAAATCCGCTGCATTTACGGTCCGGCATGACGAAGCCTGTATCGGTGAAAAGGGACACAAGTGTTCAATATTCTTTGGCATTATTGCTGGAACTTGACATCTGGGAAGCCCGGGTCGCATTTTTTGCTGTGGCATATATTTGCCCTTCGATAATTGCATTTGGTACGCTTTTTAATTTCATGACGATGTTTGTGGTATCCAGTAGAGATATGGGTAGCATCTCCACCCGTATCCTCCTGATGGCCCTCTCTCTGACTGATCTGGCCGTTCTCTACGTCGGCTGCCTTGAATTCGTACTTCATCGTGCGTATGAAATCCAAATACGGATGCTATCAAATTCGATGTGCAAGATTCTTATTTTTCTGATGGAGTTCACATTAATGTTCTCGTCATGGTGCGTCTTCATGCTCACATTGGAACGGTTGATATGCGTATTGTTTCCTTTAAAGGCCCGATTTGTCCTCTCAAAGAAGAATGTATATATCATGCTAGCGGGTGTTTTCATTTCTCTCTTTACATTAAATATTCACTGCTTAGTATACTTCGAAATCAACCATAATATCGGTTATTGTGATGCTGGCCCAGGCGACACACCCTATTATGAATTTTATTACAACGAATGGTCTATTATACGCATTGCAATGTACGCCGGTACACCCTTCATTGGAATCGCAGTATGCAATGCAGTCATTGTCTCAGCGCTGGTTTTTAACAGGAAGAAAAGGCGGGCCATGTTGGATGAGCAGGCCCAGAAAGATTCAAATCCCGGAAGTGTAACCACAATGTTGGTCGTCGTCAGCATCGTCTTCATCCTTCTTGCAATGCCGAACCAACTTTATTACGCAATCGAACCCATCTATTTCCCAGAAGCATTGATGCCCGTTGACGTCGTATTTAGATATGAAACTGCGAAACGAATTGCTTTCAGTTTCCTCCTTCGATTTTCATCTCGGGCCATGACATATTCGAACCACGCAATCAATTTCTTACTTTATTGTGTCAGCGGGGCCAAATTTCGAGCTGTATTTGTAAAAGGAATGAAGGCATTAATGAGAGGAAAATGGTCATGGTGTATCAAACGTCACACCAGTTGGCGGCAGCCATAGAGAACAACGGTGAAGCCTTCATGTACACGACGGAGTTGATTATTACCGAATGATGGGGGACTGAACGAATGACATGACAGGGCAGGATTACTACGTCTGAAGTGGTTACTGTCATCCTGTGTACACATAAAGTGTACCCAGGTTCGATGTCGTCAAGTGAAATTGTACCCTGGGTCCACCTTCTTGTTACAAACTTTACCCAGGTTCTGATTTAGGGACCGCGGGGCGAGGTTGTTCTCAGTGAAGTCACTTGATATTGTGCATGCAAGATGGCCGCGCAAAAAGGTAAGGAAGAGAAGTTGAAAAAAATTTGTTTTTGACTAGCTGGACAGTTTTCAACCTCTGATGGTTACAAAGAAAGTTAACTCGCCAGCAGGACAAGAAAACGTGTCATTCACATGTATGTGTGCATGGCCATGATGGGTGTGCCTCATCATGCGTCACAGCAACAGTACCACCTGGCGGAGGATCGTGGAACCAACCTTCGTTAATTCACGTATCATCTTGAGAACGAGCTTGTCCCTGGTCTCTAAATCAGAAACTGGGTACACTTTGTAACTAGAAAGTGGACCCAGTGTACGATTTCACTTGACGACATCGAACCTGGGTACATTTTATGTGTACCTAGGACGACAATAACCCCTTCAGCGTTATTATGATGTCACTTGGCCTTTTTAAGTCGGGCATGTAAAATATCGAGGCAATACTTATGCACTGCGTTCTCAAAAAAAACCATCATCGATATATATACTAAAAATACCCTTCTACTGAGCGATGAATCCAATACAAATATAGTACACCATTGTTCTCGGCTCATTCCGCTGTTGCCACATGCATTTACATCTGGTAAATATGATGCAAGAATGTGTATAAATCTTAAAAGGAAACGTGAGATTAGCATTAGCTTCAAAAACGGATACCAGCAAGTTGAACATTGCCAACACAGGGAAGGAATCATTCTCCTGCGATTGAGGTGCGAGCACCAAATACCTAAGGGATCCAACAGAGTACAGGTATCTGCCTGTGATCGAAGCGGCAATTTTGACTGTGCGGTATGTGGTACCATTGCTTTCTAACTCCTTCATACGTGTAGTTTGACAACTATGGCCAATCCCGTATCGTCTAAAACGAATGCAGACTATGTTTACTATTCTCTTTTACGCTTGCTAGAACTAGAATATGACATCTGGGAAGCCAATGTCGCTTGGTTTGTTCTGGCGTACATTGGCCCTGTAATAATTGCATTTGGTACAATTTTCAATTTCATGACGATGTTGGTCGTATCCAGTGGAAAAATGGGTAGCATCTCCACCCGTATCCTCCTGATGACTCTTTCTGTTACTGATTTAGCCGTCCTCTACATTGGCTGTCTTGACGACGTTCTCACTAATGCCTACGGAATCCAAATTCGAATGCAATCGAATTTCCTGTGTAAGACCCATGGCTTTCTGACGGAGTTCACAGTGATGTTTTCGTCATGGTGCATCTTAATGCTCACATTGGAGAGGTTGATATGCGTATTGTTTCCTTTAAAGGCCCGATTTCTCTTCTGTAAGAAGTGCGTATATTTCATACTTACTGGTGTATTCACCTTCCTCCTTTCTTTGAATTCTCACTGCCTCATATACTTCGAAATTAATCTAGATTTGGGTTATTGTGCTGCTGGCCCAGTCAATTCACAGTATGAGGCATTTTACTTCAACGAATGGGCCTATGTACGTATGGCAGTGTACGCCGGTATACCCTTCATCGGAATCGCCGTATGCAATATTGTCATTATCTCGGCGCTGCTTGTCAACAAAAGGAAAAGACGAGCCATGTTGGATGAGCAAGCTCCGAAAGATTCGAATCTCGGAAGTGTGACAACAATGTTGGTCGTCGTTAGCATTTTCTTCATCATTCTTGCATTGCCGAACGAACTTTTTATGGCAATTGTACCATTTACTTCCCAGAGCTGGATCCCGTTATAAATGACTTCCGGTATGATATTTTTAAACGTGTAGCCCTCGACCACCTTCTTCGTTATTCATCCCGCGCCATGACATATCTGAATCACGCTATCAATTTCCTTCTCTATTGTTTTAGCGGAGCAAAATTTCGGGAAGTGTTTGCGAAACAAATGAGGCAGTTGTTCGGTAGAAAAGG
>NMRB01002761.1:0-15529 GCA_002633025.1 Notospermus geniculatus
AAGCGATCAATCCATCCTGAACCGAACCCGCCCGAGGAGGGTGGAGGCGCCGGGTAGGTTTTCTCGAACCCTCTCCGTGTAAAAAGGGCTAGTGTCTCTGTTGAAACTGCAACATTAATGTCCAATGGATCTTAGTGAGATCGGGGGTTTCAGCCCGTCAAATACGAGCCGGGTACTTCTGAGATACAAGTATAGGCTAACATAAAATGCACTTGGTATGACAGGAAGAAACATCATACACGCGCTGTTCATGTTGTTCGCCTATGAGATAGATCATATCGACGATGCCTCAAATCTTTCGGCGAAGTCCGCGACACAATGCGGGAATTTCTGCATCTTGAAGCAAGGGTGCGTGGCATATCTGTTTCATTCAGGCTCACATGGTAAACATGGTGATACGTGCAGCCTCATCAACAGTGATCACTTCAAGTGCAAATCAAAAACGAGTTACAGCGTACATCTCTGGATCAAGCAGGTAGGATCAAGTCGGCCACACATATCGCAATCACTTGCATTTTTCGACTCGAGGTCAGGGTGCAATGAAGGCGGTCTGTGCAGCCAGCATTTCGGCACACGCTTACTGGAAAATGCGGTACAGGCGCAACGGAATCACCCTCGTATCTAATCTTTCGGTCATATCCCAAATACACGCTACTTGTGACCTGGAGTCGCGGATGGTTGGGAGCATTGATTATTCCGTCACACATCACGTGCTTTCCCTGGTCTCCGTTCTGCCGACCTAGTGACACTGCACCCAAACAGGTGTGAAAGGAGCCTGTGTGGACACAATCGGAACAGACGGAACACCGAGCAAATCACCGCCTTTCTCGCGAAATAGTTCCAAGAATAATACTTCATTCTAGCTAGGTCTTCTGCTTTTTTCTACAACTTTATGGCTTTAAGACTCTGTCTTTTATTGAGCTAAATATCGTTGTATATATTTTGGCATAAAATGGGCTTTAGCCTTCGGCACACGCTCACGCACACTTGAAGCAATGCTCCGAGAACGCGAGCCCGTCACTGCTTCACCCGCCCGAAGTAGTTCCTTGCTTGATATGCCACCAACCACTGACATGGCCGCAAATGCAGGAACAGTTATAGGTGGCACATTGAGCAATGTTAACACACTCAAATAGTGCAGTAAGTTCAAAGGACTTCGTGAATTCTGTAATAATCCTGGAAGTCGGCTCAATAAAGTCACACTTAGAAGCTTTGTTTTGCCTCGAAATTCGGCATGGTATTGATACCATATCCTGATGCAACGGAGGGTTTAATTTGCGAAGAGAACTTGGTTGTGGTCGCAATTTTACTTTTTTTAGCAGCATCGTTCGATTACTTTCTAAATTCTCCCTACTGCATCCCTTGGGTGCACCTATTCCACCAGGGCCGTGCATTCCAACCTCGGCCGAACTCAAAATCGCCGATCGCCACGGGTACTTGCTAGTAAAGTAATAATTCTGTACTACAGTCTTTTGTTTCAAGTGTCTCGTATAGGACAAAGACTGAACGGCGGCAGTGACCGTCAATACTTCACAGATAGCCAAGCCTTCATTATGCCTGGCTTTCACTGACGCTACGAATGTCCCGAATCGCCCCGAATCTGAAAGTTGCCGGGTTCGCAGATAATTCTCAAACGATTCTTGTCAAGAATAATACTTCATTCTAGCTAGGTCTTCTGCTTTTTTCTACAACTTTATGGCTTTAAGACTCTGTCTTTTATTGAGCTAAATATTGTTGTATATACTTTGGCATAAAATGGGCTTTAGCCTTCGGCACACGCTCACGCACACTTGAAGCAATGCTCCGAGAACGCGAGCCCGTCACTGCTTCACCCGCCTGAAGTAGTTCCTTGCTTGATATGCCACTAACCACTGACATGGCCGCAAATGCAGGAACAGTAATAGGTGGCACATTGAGCAATGTTAACACACTCAAACACAGTCAGTTCACAGGACTTCGTGAATTAATAATGCTGGAAGTCGGCTCAATAAAGTCACACTTAGAAGCTTTGTTTTGCTTCGAAATTCGGCATGGTAATACAGGACACCATCCTGATGCAAGGGACGGTTTAATTTGCGAAGAGAACTTGGTTGTGGTCGCAATTCTACTTTTTTTAGCAGTATCGCTCGATTACTTTCTAAATTCTCCCTACTGCATCCCTTAGTTGGGTGCACCTATTCCACCAGGGCCGTGCACTCCAACCTCGGCCAAACTCACAATCGTCGATCGCCACGGGTACTTGCTAGTAAAGTAATAATTCTGTACTACAGTCTTTTGTTTCAAGTGTCTCGTATAGGACAAAGACTGAACGGCGGCAGTGACCGTCAATACTTCACAGATAGCCAAGCCTTCATTAGGCTCTTGAAAGAAGCTGTGCTCGACGATGACTGAAATCGAAGGGAAGTTTGGAAATGGTGGCATGAAGAAAACGCTCTGTCGCCAGAGAAGGGCACTGTGCGTTTTGATAACGGCTCAACAACCTCGTATGGCGAACCGTCTTACACAGGGTTTAAGATATCCGGGTGCTATATGAACNTACACGATACATTTTTTTCCTACGAAATATTTTGTAGGAGTTTATTTTACCGTGTATGACGGGAAACATCGTCCCATTTTTGTCCAGAAATAGGTTCTGTCCCATTTTTCTTGTACAATAAAATGCTACAGGAAATAATTCCTATCGTGTACGCCGTGGTAGCAGATTATTGTACAACTGACGCTTTGTGCCCCTTTGTCCGCATGTGATAGGTCAATCCTACAAAAAAATATGATCCCGTGACCGGGTCATATTTTTCGTCACACACAGTAACAGTTACGCTGCAACGTAATATTTCCAAAGGGAATAAATGGGATCATCTTCCAAAAAAATTGGATGAGAAATCGTACGAAATATTTCGTAGCAAAAGATGTAGTGTACGGCGGCCTTTAGCGGGAAGCATTGAAATGCAAATGCAACTTCAGAATGAATCGGGAGCCGCTGGTGTCGCACGACGGTTGTGAGGTAGTCCAACATCCTGAGCGACACCAAGCGGCAACCAATGACTCGTCATCTGTAGTGGATGGGGAAAGCTGATAGAGAAACGCAACCTAAAAGGTCTCCACACGCTTCTTCGGATGCGCCTGAAACGCGGCAATTTAATTTCGGATGCGTCTGAAACGCGGCAATTTTCGGATCCGCCTGAAACGCGGCAATTTTCGGATCCGCCTGAAACGCAACGGCTGTGTGCAGGCTGCTCGGTGGTGAACGGCGATTCTTCCTTGACCCTCCTCGTCAGCAAAGGCATATCATCCGGTGCCGAATCTGTGCGAAAGGCTAAATATCACCAAGCCAGCAATTTAGGCCCGTTTTGCGGGTATTTCCTGTATTTTCAATGCCTGTCACACTCCTTTCTCTTAGCAACAAGGATAAACACGAGAAGACCCGTGGAACCAGCACAAGAAATCGCAACGCCACAGCAGATTTCTCTGGAATTGTGATTTCACGCGCAGGTTTCATAGGCCTGGCATTGTTTGTCAGATTGGTTTTACAGAACATTTACAAACCAGATGATTGGACACTAGACTTTCAGCCACCAAAACTTGCACTCTCCTATTATTCAATCTACTACCACACCGCACTTGATGCTCTTTTTATTTTAACGAACATTCTTGCGCCGATGCTTGTGATGAGAAAGAACGTTTACGTGTACTTCTTCCCTAGTACAAAAGTCAACTTTTTCCGCCTTGGTTCATTATTTTACGTGGTTGGAGAATATAAAAAGTTCGTTGTGTACATTGAGGCGCATTTCGGGGGTAAATATTCCTTTACCGACCGATCAGGAATGACTCATCGGATATTAAAACCTACACATTGGTGGAAAATAAGGCATTTGTTGGGTTACGGACAATGCAGAGAAAACTTCGGGAATTATCGTTTTGGCTATAGATTCTTCTCAACATACATTATAACCTGGGTTGTAATTTTTTCCCCGTTCGTTTCATGTTATCCTAACGTAATATATTTTCTCAGTGAAATATTAGACTTAGGATTTTCACTAAAAGACACTTTCATTCGAAAGCTCACTTCGTACAATTTCAGGTTTCGGACGAACGTTTCCGGAAAGAATATTACGGAATATATACGGTCTATGATGAAATTTGACGCGCAAGGGGACTTTCTTCTCATTGGCCCCACAGATAATTCAAATCATATCGGCCTCATTCGATTCTACAAAAAAAGCGATTTCGGAGAACACACAACACTTATATTAGGAAAAAAGGACATGTTATTCAATCTTCACATACACGTACTCACTGCAGATGCTGTTGTCGTTCATTACGTCATCTACTTCATTTCCGGTTCAGGTCATACTTGCGGAGTCAATGTGTCAACGACGGGCATTTACTATAAGTACATGTATGAACTCGACAATAAAGTTGACGTCAAACATCAACTTTTTGTTGACAAGCGAAACAGGCTGATTATTTTCCCAAAACTGCTGGATAAACCACTTCAGGCGAAAGTTTTGTCAAAGATTTGAGAAGGGGCGATTATCTTTTAACTAATTCAACCTCAAAATCTTCACTTTGTATTAACCCTTGGAATTTTTCCAAGTCTTCAGATGAGTTTTCACAAAATGTGGACCATAACCCACTGCCTCCATGCCGAAAACGGGCCCTCTTCTCTTGCTGGCCGGCAACACCTCAGCGTGAATAAACAAAATAAACCACTAAATAAACAATCCTATTTGGTTGTTGACTCACTGATATGGCTGGCTGATCCTGCGCTCGCCTCCCTCTGCTCACAGCCCACCCAATCCATCCCAGAACGGCAGGGGGTACAATACACCGCTTTGTCTAAATTAATTATGTGTACACTATATCAACGTTGTTTGTCCAATGCATTGTGTCCACCTTGTTGGGGGCTAAATACAGTGTACTCTTTCTATGGTTTATAAAATTCAGGTGGGTCTAGTTCAGTTGAACTCAAAGTTGGGGAATTTAGGCTAAGTATATGTTCATGCTCCGGCGAATATCTGTGAACGACAGTGGTGTAGCAGTTAAAAATGTCTACCATGCAAACGTTTTTCGTTCCTAGTCAATAATAGATATAAAGGAACCTCGGACCCAATCTTCTCAAACGTCTGCGTTAATCATCGGTTTTAAAGTAAAATTTCATTTTCTACATGCTGCTTTCATCGGACTAACCAATGCTTCATGAAATAATCCCGGCTTTATTTATCACTCGATGCCTTTGAAGTTATTGATGCTGCTCAGCATCACACAGAAAAATAGTCCCACTTGAGATAAAAATCACTTGAACGCTTGTCCGTAACTTTTGGATCTTGAATTGAGATCCTTGAAACTCGGTAAGAATAATTGATATATCAAGTTGACATACGAATGCAGTCCGATTTTCTAGATGACACATTGTGCTCTTATGTGGAGGCAACGAAATGTGGAGTGCAGAATTTGGGAAAAGTCATCTTGCAAACGGGATCATATGATTTGAATTCAGAACCTTTCTCTTCCTGTAATATACTGCAAGAAATCGTCTTCCAGAATTCTGACTGTCTTTTCAGTCTCTGGAGTTTCACAGAAAGTGTCTGAGGAAAACCCCGGTTGGGGTCGAAAATTTGCAATGAAATTCTGGAAGACGACTTCTTGTAGCAATATCATTGTGTGTGTCGACTTTTCTGCCTTTCTTTTTGGTTTCTCTTCCTGTAATGTGTTGAGTGTCGTAAATCAGATCTCACAAGAGCATAGTACGCTAATATCATTGTGTGTGTCGACTTTTCTGCCTTTCTTTTTGGTTTCTCTTCCTGTAAAGTGTTGAGTGTCGTAAATCAGATCTCACAAGAGCTCTATCGCAGATCGCCAACTCTGATAAAGATGGGACAGTTTCCATCAAAACTGCACGACGTCAATACCAAGTCGGACAAAGTTCCAGGCTCAAAAAGAGAGTATATTCAATAATTGTTTAAAGGGAAAATACTTCTTTAAATTAATGTGAAAACTGTGTTTATCAATTTCCACTAATTAACCGGAGAACTATCCTCATTCTCTGAAACATCAGACTAATCGGACAAAGCTTAATAGAGGAAAATGACGAAAGCAGTGAGAATATTTAGCTGTTGGAATGGAAAACAATTCTTAAACCTTATGTGAAAATTGTTTGTCATTAGCTTTCCCAAATTCCGATCAAGGTGCATGTTGGCCATAAAAACTGCATAGATATCCTTATTCTCTGAAACATTAACACAAGTCTGACGAAGTTTCAAAGGATTTACTCAAAGCACCGACGTTATGAAAGGGAAATTAACATTTACAATTTCTGCAAAATTTTTGGTCACNTTAGAGGAAAATGACGAAAGCAGTGAGAATATTTAGCTGTTGGAATGGAAAACAATTCTTAAACCTTATGTGAAAATTGTTGGTAGCTTTCCAAAATTCCGATCAAGGTGCATGTTGGCCATAAAAACTGTATAGATATCCTTATTCTCTGAAACATTAACACCAAGTCTGACGAAGTTTCAAAGGATTTACTCAAAGCACCGACATTATGAAAGGGAAATTAACATTTACAATTTCTGCAAAATTTTTGGTCACCAAAGTCAACTTTTTTTCCTTCCAACACATACACTGCATAATCTGTACCACGAAGGTACCTTGGACATTAATTGACTACACAATGGGACTCATTAAGAATGGGGTTTAGTTTGTGTTACTAGTTTGCTCTGCTTTGGTACCGTAATCAGGATTAGCTGTTGCTGTCCACACATACAATAATCATGATAATGGAGGTGTGAATGACCGATCACGTCTGCTGAAAGGGGTAATTGTCGAAGCTTTTATCTCTTTTATTTAAACCTTTTAACATGAACATGAAACTATGTAGCAAGTTTGCAGTAATATGCACCAACAAACACCTCAGCTCTCCTCACTTGACTTGTCAAAAAAATTCCCCAAATCATGAATAAATCAATAGGCTAATCCCCCATGCTTTGCATTTTGCCCAAGTCCCAGATCTATCATAGAACACCATTGAGTGCCTCAAATACTGATCTCAACTTTTCAAGGTCTATTACAAAAGCTGGTCAGAAACGGCAACGTGTGTATGCCAAGTTTCAAATCATGAACATGAATTGCACATGGTGTGCTAAATATAAGTTTTCAGAATGATGTCAGGGGAATCCCAGTGTGGTATCTCTCACTTATTGGATGATGGAGTATAAATACGTCACACAGGTCATATGAATATTAAGTGGCCTTCCCAGTCACTGGTTACACAGGGTTTCCCGCCAAAACATCGTCAGGCCGTCTGAAGTAGGCCTAGATGGATGTTCCGTCGAAACTGTCACTGCTGATTAGGAATAGTTTGCTGAGCAAGAGCAGCGCAAGTGATGAAATGCCAAGACATAGTTGTGCATCTTGTGACTGAAGTTAGGTAAAAATTTTTATTAGAGGACTACTGGCGCTGACCATAACAGATTTTAATGCTTGTCTGGCGGTGTTGGCACGTTGGTAAACTTTACTTTAATGAGATGGAATCGAATTTCTAAACACATCAAACAATGAGCAATTGACCCACATACATCTTGAGTACCACGGCAATTTAGGGGCAATTAACACACACAATACCCATGCTTTGCCTGACGGTCGATGAAGGGCGTTTAGGTATTTGCGGGAAGAGCCAAACAAGATGGCGGACGGAAAATTCGGCACAAACACATCCGTGCGCTAATTACACCCGACACATCAAAGGCTTACTCGGGTTGCCGACGAGTATAACGTAGAGGACCTGTTTTCATCATGAAAAATTTTTGATATTTGGCGCAACCGTATATGCCCACCCACAGGACGCAAGGCCGTGCAAAGATCCTTGCGCCCTCGTGTTCACACAGCGGCGTAAGG
Organism: Notospermus geniculatus; assembly: GCA_002633025.1. Lineage (NCBI taxonomy): Eukaryota > Metazoa > Nemertea > Pilidiophora > Heteronemertea > Lineidae > Notospermus > Notospermus geniculatus. The sequence continues at coordinate 7,894 of NMRB01002761.1, forward strand.
ATTTAGAGGACTGCGTGGTTGCAAGGTTTCGCTGCCGCTAAGATCGCGCAAGCACCAAGCTCTGTGTGCACATAGCTTTAGGGACTTGGATCTTCAATAATTTTCAAATACACCAAAGGTGAAGGCACTGCCATGGACAAGGTGTGCTATATTCTCGTGTGTGATTCAGGCTCAAGTCAAACAGGATTGATGATTTGCCTTTTTAAAAAATTTATATCTTACATCGTGTCATTTTTGCCAACATCACAAATCTGAGCCCCGATTCTGAGAAAGTCAAACCCAACTTGTGCAAAGCTTAGAGAACTACTTTTAGCCACCATGGCCACCATGGCGTTTCTTTGTAACTCATCTATACAGGTTTTGGTCTCGACTATGAATTGCCATTTATTGAATGGTAGCATGGTTCTTATATCAGCTACAGCAGAGTGATGCCACCACCAGGCAGTATCACGTCCCTCTATCATTCATCTGACCTTGGAGAACTGGACTGCAAATCACCCTATTGCGTTCTTGCCATCCGAAATTAGACAGAGACTCTCATCCCGATAGCCCCATTGTACCAACCAGTTGCATCACACAGACACACTAATACATTCATGACTTCTGCTTGGGTGATGAAAACGAGTTGGTCCATCGGTACAACCTCTTCATTTTGGTAGATTGTGTGGCATTAACCTCATCGCACTGCCCATTAACCCGGCCCTAAATGATTATGGGTGACAAACATTTATATCAGACTTCATACTCAGGTTGTAAGAGATCATTCTTTCACCAGTGAGCGTTTGGTGAAGTCTGGCAACATCTAACTTCGACCTAATGGAATGCGGAAGTCATGTAATGTGGCAGAGCTTTGCGGTTTATAATCATGCCTGATGATCATTTGTGGTCGTTCCCCGATTGTTCGCGCTGTCCACTGGTATTCAATAGCCGCGTGTAATTAAAGGTCCATGGAAAATCCAACGATCAATTTCCTAACTTCCGCATTCCATTGGGTCAAAGTTAGATATTACCAGACTTTACTGAAGACTTGCCACAAAAAGAAGTTCTTTTGATGAAGATAGGAGTAGGCTTCTGGATGAGCACGGAGATGGCATGAACACTGCATGGACAAAACATCTGCAAAGCCTACGCAAACCTGAATGCCAACCCCATTGTTAGATGCCAAAAAGAGTGCAACAAACAAAAGGATCCGTGTTGGCGTTTCAGGGTTTTGTAAAAACTCGCTATACAGTACATGCAGACTGTATACCTATACGAACACTGTGCAGGATAGAATGAAATAGCAAGAACCTGCAGCTCTACCTCTTGAGAAATGGGTCTGGAGGATCTGAATTCATGATGTCATGAATTCATGAGTTGGATAAAGATGGCGATTTCATTCATTTATCTGCCAGATTTTTTTATTTTTTACTTCCTACAGTGACACTTCTGGTTCCTCAAGTCAAACCTGGTCTGTGGTTCGCTCACATCAATAATCAGATTTACACGCAATTAAGGTACTTGAACCTCATCGAGGACAGCAAATGGTGTCACCCTTCTTCTATCTAATGTCACATCTTGTTGTATGGGCCCAGCACTCATTGAAAACCGCTAACCTTTATGCCCAAGCAGCGATTATCTCACTCGATCCTCTTCATCCATTCACACTCAGCCTCACAAAACGCCAAGGGTATTTCCGGAGTTGCATGTCCAGTGGACTTTATTAATCTGACCCAAGAGCTCTTCCAAGGTTCCCAGTGGTTCACCACTAGAACCCCTGGACAGTCGTATCCCAGTGGTAAACCCATGCGTATACAATGATTAATTCAAATCAATGTGTGAGTGGGTGAAGAAGAGCATCGCATAAAACCCCTGCTGTGGGAGGATGCTTTATGCCATGTGTAAAACATTAAGTGCCCACAGGTCAGCATTGCGTCTTGAAGCAACTCGACGGATCTGTCGCAGATCAAAAAACAACCACACGCAGGTCGACATTTCAGCGATTGAGAGGAACTCGGAGCAACTGGCAGTTACCTCGAACAACACGCTCACTAGCGGATCTGGCAGTTGCTCCGGGACACAAGCGTGCTAGGTCGACAAAACCGGCAACTGATCAGTCACTCCGAGTTCCTTCCATCGCCGGAAAGCTAGTTGCCATGAGTTGCTTTAACACGCAATGTCGACCTGTAGGCACCTTTAGAAATGCAGCCAAGTTCCACTTTTTCTAACATGCTGCATGATTTACATTTCTTTTACATTCTAAGAAGAGATCACTATCGTACCAGAAAGCATCAACCTCAACATCGTGCTAAGAGGAAGTAATTCCTCGATGATTTCTGCCAATTTTGACATACTGAATACTGCAATTATAGCAACAAGATCGAATGATATGGTTGATGTTGTGACATATTGGAGGGGGATTATCGGGTAGGCTTGCAACTCGAAGCAGACAGCATTCGATGGTACGTTGCTAATGTGCAACATTGGAAAAACTTTGTGGCTGATATACAGCAATGAATGTAGTCTTGCAACATGGTAAAACTAGTGGCCTGGTATAAAAGCAGTGAATAAACAGGGGGGGAGGGAGAGGGGGCTGGTGAGCATGCCAACTTCCGCCTGAAAGTTTTGTCGCAATTTTCCTGTCCGACAACAACTTGCACGTGGAAGGCGTTCTTCAAGTACTGTCGACACTCTTGGAAATACGTCAGACACTCTTTGCATGATCAATTTCTGTAGCATGGAAGAGGTCTTAATGGATTATATCAGCCAGTTATTTAAGTCCAACAGGTGCTATTCATTGCCAGAAATGTCTGGAAACGTTTTGAACTATTATGGACACACAAGCAAATTTTGTTTCACGTGGAAGAGCCACACGACAGAAACTTGCGACAGTAACTTGCTCAACAGTTGCAAGAGCTTGCAGACAACAGACTTTGCCTTTTTTTCTTTCACGTGGAAGACTAATCGGTGGGTTTATTGCGACAGTTTTGCCAGAACTGTTGCAAGTTTTCTTTCGCGTGGAAGGCCGGCATTAGCAAGAGCTTGTAGACAGAAACTTTCGAAATTTTTTCTTTCACGTGGAAGACCCATCAGTAGGTTTATTGCGACAGTATTGCCATAAGTGTCGCAAGTTTGCTTTCACGTGGAAGGCCGGCCTTACACTGCGGATACCCTGCAGAGAAGATACTGAAGGTGCAGATGGGCCACATCTAGGCAATACTTGACAAACAGAGCCATTCCTGCGGCATTCGTCATGGGTAAAAGAAGCAAAACATTCCAACACTGGCCCAGCTCCAACAGGTATTCCAATGAACATCACTCGCACTTCTTAAGCAAAACAGCTATTGCACTCCGGCTAAATTACTTCTCGTAATCCAGTCAATCAGACTGGATAGCAGTAGCTCAGCCGAACGCCATCTGGAACTTAACTTTGTAGCCCTTCTCAATCAAGCGCTGAACAAATATACACCAACATTTCCACATCATTTCAGCAAGATGTGAGCATCCGCAGCTGTACTCTAGCCCCAGTTATAGGGCACGGCTTAACCTTGGAGAAGTGGACTGCAAATCACCCTATTGCGTTCTTGGGGTAGTTTATGGTATAGTCAAACGTTTGGTGCACTAGGCTTGCGGCTGGAAGTTAAGCAAAGGGGAGAGCGGTCTGTAATTCGGATGGGTGACCACCGCCTATTCATCTGGCGACCTTCCCTGGAGATAGGTACTCGGATGCAGTGTCAAACGAAGTATCTTTGTCCTAATGGTGTACCGATCCCAAGTTACATGGCCAGCGTAACCCACCACCGAGCCAAGCGGTTGGCACGTTGGCCTCGGACTCCTGAGCTAGAAGTTAAGCAATGTAGAGTGTCGTCAGTGCTTGGATTGGTGACCAACACGATACACTGGCATCCACTGCCAATGGTGCATCTTGCATCTTGCATCAGCAGTTGCAAGGTGCATGGTCAAGGGTCAGCAAAATCATCTGATGCACTAGCCAAGCTTTGAAGAGTTCATCAGCAATAAAAAATTCCGCTGGACTAAATATAAATAACTCATCCTCATTATCTCAGAAATACTTCTATCTCATCCTGGTGATGCATGCTTGCATCTCATCAGAAATGAAAGGCATTTGGTACTCAGAAAACATCCAAACTATCTTTTCCACGACAGATATATAATCATATGGTAATATTTTCCAAAATCTTGACTAGGTGCCACATTCTGTTAACAACAGAAGCAGTTTGGTTGGTATGCATACGTGCCGTGTTCACTGGAGATATGGTGGAGGTTACCATGCTGGGTCCTGAATAAACAAGTAGCAGCATTCAACAGTTGCCCACATCTAATACATATAAAGCAAATTCGCCCGGTCTTTGTCACGAATGTTCTCTGCAACCGCTGCATGGAGGGAGATGAGCAAGACCTTATTCGATTGCTCTTGATACAAGGAGTGATCTTTTCAAGGTTAAAATTTTAAAATCGGCCAAACTATGCTTTAAGAAGCTTTTTTCTGTGAAATTGCATCAAATTCAAAAGCAATGACGTCACAAACGTTGTGTGACGTCATGCATGTCATCATCGCCGTTGCCATCTGAATTTGACGTTATGACGTCATCAAGTCACTGAGGTACGTCCGCGACTGGGCTAAATTCGCACAAAGTACCGTGTCTTATACAATAACACATACCCGGTTTACCGGGTACTAAAGCTAGTAAGCTTCTAAAGGTGCTCTTCCATGTGTGAGTTTTCTTGCGAGAGTTCTCAATGGGCTACACATGGTTGCCACAGCAATCACAACAACACATTTAATGACTTTTAATGCCTTTTTAATGCCACGTCTAGGCATAATTTAATGCCAATTCGCAACATCTTCGGGCTTCATATTCATTCGTTTTACATGTAATTTTCAGCAGCGATAAATATCAGACAGTCTAAAAATGGCACTAAGTCATCCTATGCTCAGGGATGCATGATTGCCCCAATCAATGCTCTGTCACCCATTGCTGAAATCACTAATTGGCTTGATCTAAAAGTGATTAGGCCTAGGGCCTAACAGCGCGCTTCAGCAATGCTGTTTTGACACAACACCTACTAGGCTATAGGCCTAATTTAAGACCTTTTTAATGCCTCTGTTTGCTTTGCAGTAAAAATAATGCCTTTTTAATGCCTTTAAAAAGCACAGAATGGAGATAATGACTTTTAATGCTTTTTAATGCCCTGGGGCAACCATGCTACACCACTGTCAGTTTTCTTAGGACATCGCTACCAGAGGCAGTGTTCTCCACGGGTTTTGGTCTAAGAGGGGCAGCGATGGGCCACCGCGCGAGGAGCCAAAGGCGCCTTCTGGCGGGGCCCTCCCCCAGCGAAATTTGGATTTTAGGTGTTTTCTGAGCATCTGAGATGCATAATTGAGCGATCTGCATCATAAATATTCAGGCGGATGAATTTTTAAGAGGGGCGGACGAATTTTTAAGAGGGGCGGATTTTGCCGTCGGTATTTTTAAGAGGGGCGGGCCGCCTTTTTTTAGACTGGTTTGGAGAACACTGCAGAGGGTCGTCATCTGTTAAAGCCGCACAGTATAGACATGGGTTATAATCGGCGAGCATAGTCTCGGTCGAACACCCACGGCGCTGTTTCGAATCAGGGAATCCGTATTGCAGTACTGTGGAACGAAACGGCTGGCTGCGCAAGACTACACACAGCACTGGGGATTCCCTAAGGGGATTCCCCGAACCTCGATATAGGATAATGCTATAACGTGTGGTTCTATGGTTCTATACATTACGCACGCCTGTAAACGACATTGCACTAAAATTCGGCCGAACTGGAAGTGATTTAGCTGTCTACTGTGCGGCTTCAAGGTACCGTCACACTGAAGTAGTTCTCAAAATGTCCTGCCCCAAAAAAAACGTAAAACGGGCTAGAACATGTAACATTGGCCTGGCCAAATACCTCAAAGTTCTTGAGCACCCTTCCCATCCGAGCCCGTCCATGAAGTTCGTAAAAAGACTGTAAGAAGTCGCCACTAGTCCACTCCGTTCGCACACAGTTTGAGTTCATTCGGGAACATTTTCAAGAACGTACTGAGAACTAGCTCAGGGTGATTGGGGCATATGGTAGCAAGGGGCCACATTGTTATTGGCTGTCATTTTAGCCACCAAAAATTTTCACTTGTCGTGGGCTGATGCCATCGAAAAAACTCACTAAGTATTGATGAAAAAGCACCAGAGGTACCAATGACCTATTCACAACCCCTGTTCACTCACACAGAAACAGAATTAGAATTTTTCTCATATCTTACAGAGTCATCATCGTTCATTCATAATATCAATCAGAAATGGTTAAAACGAACAAATAACCAAGATCGGAAAGCAGCAATCTTATCAAACTGCCAGAAGAGCCAATTACACGGTCATTCGTGTAAATCACAGAGTGCTGAATGCTGCAATTACCACTGGTAAGATTGGCAAGTCAATGGTTGATGCTGGGTTGGATCTGGCGAGATGACAGAAGATTATCTACAGCGTGGATGTTGAATGCTGTCTCTTTGCGTAAATCGCAAAGAAATGCGGCAGTTTACGCTCATCTTTTGAATTATGGATGGAAATGGCTCAGTAAAGCTGTCTGCAACAGGAGAGGAATAATGTCAAGTGTCTCATGATCATTTGATGTAGTGGCTCGAACTATTTTGCGAGAAGTTTTTGCAACTAGACATAACACGAGGCAAAATAATGACAAACTGCCAATAAATTTTGAAAGACAATTGCACAAGTCATAAAACTTTTTAACATATCGTTTTCGGTACAAACTCAGCCAGCCATTCTGGTTCATTTGATGGTTTACACAGGGGCGGATCCACGATTTTGGAAAAAGGGGGCGCACTGTGCTAGAAACATTTTCAAGAAATCTGTGGTGAATTTCAGTGATTTGCTCCAAATTACAGAATTTCATGGTCAATTTTACAGATTTGTTGGCCAAAGGGGGTGAGCACCGGGTGCCCCCCAGATCCACGCCTAGAACCACGACGCTTGAGTTCAATAACCCTCTATTGGAAACCGGGGGTTCTGCCCCATTTCATGCAACCCCAGCAAGCAAACTATTTCAACTGCAACTGTAATTCACATGCCTGGGATCTTTTTACCCCAAAATAAGACACCACAGGGTAACATCTTTTGCAATGAGAATTTAGGATGCAGCAAGGAAGCTAAAGCTTCATTCATAATCCACTACTGTCTACACTATGATCCTTTTCCCTACTACAACACATGCACTCGGAACACCCAACAAGCAAACAATGAGAAGCAGATATCATAGAGGAAACTTCAATATCATAATGGAATTGAAAGGTCAAGATGACAAAAGACCACGGGTCAGGGACCTTCAATTTACGTATCAATAGGGACGCCATTAACTAGATTGATTTCCATGCAGGGTTGGCGCTACCGCTCGCATTTTCGCCAATGGCGAACGGCAAATGCCGTTGACGAAAGTAAAATATCAGGTGACTAAAATTTTGGCGAGGGCTTCAAAATAACCCCATGTGGCGAAAAAGAGCCCTGGAAGTGCGAAACACCTTTCTGGCGATAATGTTTTCCCCCAGCTGCCCAGGTATTTTAGGTTGATTGCCCTATTCAGCTTGTGAAAACCAGCCACAAGCTC
>NMRB01002761.1:15757-26895 GCA_002633025.1 Notospermus geniculatus
TGGTCGCACCACATAACTGGCATGACATTGTCAGGCTATGTCTATATCAGTGCCAGACATGCGGCTAAGGTCCCCATGTATCATAAGTTTGCCTGAAGGAGATCAGTTTCCGGCTAAACTCATCTGAGAAAGTGGCTAAACTCCAATGATTTTGGCTAAATAAGACTTCAATGTGGCTAAAGAAATGGCTAGGGGAAAATATTTCACAGCTCCAACCCTGCCATGGCTGGAATCCCTGAAGAATATTCAGTCAGGTCATCAAAGAACATAGCTAGAGATGGGGCACCTCTGACCGCAGATTTACAAGTTGGGCAGATGAGAATCAGAACCAACATTCATGTAGATATTAAAGGAGCTGGACGTCCAAGTTGTAAACACTCACTCACTGGTTCTCTATCCACGCGACGCCTGCAGTGCTGCCACCTATTGTTGGTGACATGTACTAATGTGAATATCGTGAGTGAGTTGCATTGGACCGGGCACCAGTCTAACGATCACGGGGCGCTACTGGTGCTGCCTCCTTTACGAAGGAATGAAACTAGTTTGCCGACCATGTTTGTAAACAAACCAGCTTGTTTACAACTTCGGCGTCTAACTCCTTTAAGTGGACTCGGCAGGATCCCTCTACCAACAGGCAGTTGTCTGCTGTTTTTCTACTTCATTCACACCTATATATCCACTGTCGAATCAAAAACGAGAAAATCTGGTCAACTGTAACACTACTGCCGCATAATTACCACTGCTGCAATTCTACTGCTAATGACCATATAAGGAGTTGCTTTGATCTGCTGCCAACTACACCAAGTGGCAGTAGTTTGGAAGTAGACAACCGCACCTCTACCCTTTATCTACTGCATTCAGGGTTTCTGCCATAAATCGAAAGAACAGACGCGGGTACAACAGCTCATGGGGTGTCACAGGCACCACAAGGATTTGAAAACACCATGTCTTTCGAGCTGAGAGTCCCTGAACCATGTTGACAGTGATTAATAACCTCCCGAAGACAGACTCCAGCAGGTCCTGCCTCTGTAATTCATCATGCTGTCATCTTGCCTGGGAAAGTCGTGAGGGTATTCTCAATCGCGCATTGACTCGGATGATTCTACATGCAATACCAGTACATGCATGCATTAAGCCAGCAGCACACCAGCTACGCCCCCTCTCTTAACCTCTACTCGTATTTATAGCAAATGCGTGCGAAAAGGTGCTCGACTTGTACAATGTAGTAATTTTATTCTCTGTCATTTGCAAGTAATTTCAGCTCAATCAGACCAATATATGAGTTATGTGCAAAAGAATGTGGTAGTGTCGGGCACCTAGCTGAAACCGAGTTATCTCCGCCTTGGGCGTCAAGGAGTTAATATCAAAACTGGCATATCGGCACTTACCTCTAAGAACATGACCAATCTTCTTAGCAACAGTTCCACTTTCAAACTCCAAAACAGATCAATAAGGAATATCAATACCCCTCAAGGAAATCGTTATCTTTGTACCAAAGACTCCACAGAACCATTCAAATATGACTATGGTTCATGGCAAGTGAAAGAGAATGTCCCATTGACATCATAAGTATTGCCAACGACACAGCTCGCGAGATTCGATCAGAGACTGGAGCCAGTGAGACTCGTCCAAGTGGTCTTGTGAATGGTTGATGCAGTGGAGAGACGTGGAAGGAGAGCAGACAGAATGGAAAGCGCAATAACTCTAGCAAATAGATATGATAGTACACTACATGATGTCATACTGACTACTGATCATTTTTAAAGTCATCTGCACTGTATCAAAGACCGGCAGTTGTACTCAATGAAAGAGGCGACTGAATCTAGGCTTGTTGTAAGCGTAGCGCACATCGACCTTGCGACTGGAAGCAACTGAACGCCACAGTCGCTATCGATGTGCGCTGAACGCGCACATCGGTTACAACTGGTCTTCAATCTGGAGCGCGCACATCGAACAGGCAACTGAACTGAATGCTACATGGAAATTGTTGATGTCTTCCGAGCGGACCACTCGGGATTCCTTCACATGACCAGGTGTGCTCCACAGACAAAGGAAATTCATTGCCAGAGCGTGCACATCGACTGCGACTGAAGAGAACTAGAAGCAACGGTCGGCAACAAGTAGAACATGAGCAACTGGCTGGAACTAGTGGCAACGGTCGGCAATAGCGTTGCCGGGGCGCGTACATCGACCTGTTTGAGTATCTGATCAGTTGCTGCTGTTTCCAGCCAGTCGCCCACCGTTGCCGGAAACGCCATTGCCGGTAGTTGCTTCCAGTCGCAAGGTCGATGTGCGCTAGGCTTTAGTTTGCTATCATCTGTGACACGTGTAATCCAGGTTTTGATAGTGTCATTCGTTGTCTGTTAAAGAGTGCACTGACTACCCAAGCAGGATAGTTTGACTTCCTTGTGTTCTGATGAGTCTAATCCTTCAAAGAATCACTCATGAATTCAATCAATTAGACCAGCAACAACATAGGCATCGCCAGGTTTTCGGAAGGGGGATCGGACTTCTTAAAGGCGGGACTGTCGTGCGAAGCGTGTTCGGCCCTTGCCCAGACAGGATGCTGGGGGGCCTCGCCAGGAAAATTTGAAAATCTAGATGCTCTGAGATGCATTCTGGGGCATTTTGCAATCGGCCCTGTCCTGCTCAACACATTAAGCTGCTTTGAATGTTAGGGCACTGTTCACCAAAAGGGGGGGGGGGGTAGTTCACACCTCCCGACCCCCCTGGTGACGCCCATGAACAATGTGGATTGTGCGAAAATATTGGTACAGCTTGTTTTAATTTATGGGACACATAAAACTTCCTTGTCTCACGATTTTTATCTCCATGCCAACACTAGTAGTGTCAAATCAGTGTTGGTGAATGAAAATGAGAATAGTCTTTTTTTATGGAACTACGCCGGGGAATTGGACCGTAAAATACAACAGTTACCATGGTTACAAGGTGATTAACTTGCATACCCGATGACAGCAAAATTGCCTGGCTACCCCTGCTTACAGACTTGTCATCTCGTCAGCATCGTCTTGGCCCCCAACACTCTGATGACGCTCAAGGGGTAAGCCGGCAAGGAAGATATTTCCTGAACAGACGAAACAAGACATCACGACAAAAAGCTAAAAGAGCATTCTGTCAGTATAGCCATTGTGACAAGTCAAAAATATATGTAATCAGATACTGACAACTGCCGACTGATAAAAATACCAAATGCTCTCAAATAATCAGCTCAGGTACATTCCTCCAATACGTTTTTCGCATTCCTCCTAGAGCTTGACATTTGATGAATATATTGCATTGGAAATAGAGCTGAAAGGAGCTTAAAGACTAAAGTTACAGGCCGATTCTTTCTGGATTCTCCAGAGGAAAGTACCTATTGAATACTTCAGCTGCTTATTTCGTAGCCTATAAGGTAAAAGAATTTCACCATAACGGACTCTTTTATAACCAAGACACTTACTGAAATGCTTTGACACACCTTTTTTCTCAATCATGTCAATTTCAAGTTGGTCATAATGGACACATTCAGAATTTGGAATGCAAGCACAAAGAACACAACAAAGTGAACCACACCCCTCTTCAACTGACAGAAAGAAGAGATGGCAGCACTGTACTCTACCCTAACCAGGCGTGGATCCAGGGGGCGCACACCCGGTCCGTGCCCCCTCTATTTTGTGGAAAATCTTTAAATTTGACCGGGAAATTTCGAAATTTTGAAAAAATGTTAAAATTTGACCGAGGTTTTCCCCGATGTGCGCTGTCTGCGCCCCTCTTTCCCATGATTCTGGATCCGCCCCTGCTAACCAGCAAGAAGTTCTTTCCAATTCTTGCTGCCAATAATTTATGATCTAGGAATAGGATTTTGAGGTATGGCCGGCCATCTTCGGCACCGCCACTGGCAATATACCACCATTCGCCAAGGCCAGTAAGGCTGCAAGGGGCCATATTCTAGAAGCTTCCTTAAGTGTAAGGTCGACCTTTAGCTATTGTTTGCAGGGTAGAATACAAAAGCTCAAGGTCGACCTTACACTTAAGGAAGCTTCTAGAATACGGCCCAACGACTCTGACACTGACACTGACGGCCCCTAACTGAGCAACAGCACTTTCTTGAGTACGTACTCGTTGAGTTTATAAATTACAAGAAGATGAATCACAGTATGGCTTCACATCATGAATACAGAAACAGGTACTACACAATGATTTGAAACAGACTGTAACCTTTCCTTCAAATGTCAAGTTGTTGTTTACATGTATGTGGTAATGTACTAGAGCCAATGTTTCTTACTAGCCTGAAGACACTGTGTGGTTTCATTCTAAAGAGGAATCTAAAAATAGATGAATCAGTTCTTTTGATCCATCACACAGTTACTTGGCCTTCTATGTTTGTTGATGTCAGGTCGACCTTGCGATGGCATATGCAGAACAAATGGCGACTGACTTTTCCAGATCACACTACGTCACCCTGCTCGTAACAAAATCAGTCGCTGAATGGTGTGTCATGACTGCAGTTGCGTCTCATCTGCGACGACAGGCATTCGTCCCCGATCAAGAAGATCACAAATCACAAGAGTTGAACATGTTCAACTTCTTTGCCACGACTGACTTGGGTTACGATTCCCTGCACACAGATGCCGCCAGTGTTGCAGCGAATGAGACCAATTCTTTTCGCTTCACACATTTTCGCTTCTGCGACCTGGTCACCATTATTATGGTTTCCGATCTCAAGATCGGAAACCATATNACCTGACGTCAGCATTAGGTCCCTTGAACATCAAAAGTTTTAATTTTTACTTAGCAGGTCTGCATCCAATGGGTAAACAAACTGTCGGATGCTGCATTTGATGCCACTGCAACTGCGATGGACAATTTTTTGGCCTCCTATTGTGGGGCTATATAGGGCTAGATGAAATTTAGATGCAGGTGCTGATTGTCTATTCCCCAGAACAACATCACTGAATGGCTAAGGGCTCAGCAGTGATCAACGTTAGCCTAATGAGAAGAAAATGGAAAATACATGTTTTCCACTCTCATCGGAAGCACCTGATCCTTCCGATCAGAAGGGATAAGACCCATCATAGTATGCGATAAGGCAATCACACCTAATGGCAGTATATAATTCATCATTCATGATTCCAGGAAATCATCGAAGGTAACTACTCTACAGTCATGTGCCATACGAACACGTTGCTATCATGATTCTAATGACATGACCGATGGTGGTTTTTCGAGCAGTTCGAAGTGCTTCCAGTATCGTACCTGCAACCTGGCTCCAACTCTGCCATTTGAGAACTTAGCCCTGGCAACGATCAAAACAACAGTTTTGCGTCAGCTCACTGAGCCTGCTCTCAAGCCATTGGAGATATGGCTTTTTTGCCGTGTGGAGTTCAGCAGGGTTAGACAATTTGTCAATGGACAATTCGTCCAGTAGGATATTTCGTCTATGGACAATTCGTCCCTTAGGGCAATTCATCTCTGGAAAATTCGTCCCCATGGGCAATTTATGTCCCCAGGCAATAGGCGCTGTCAGTGAGTTGACCAATAGGTGTCACTACGGCCCAATTCAATGCATATAACGGACCCATTCATTCTTGATCGAGCACCAATCATGTGGATTTTCCTGTGTATTGGTCGGCTAGAACTTTGCTGCCATCTTTTGGCAATACGGGCGGTTGACTGCTCCTATTCCCCAATTCCCCCAGAGGAATTGTCCTAGAGCCGTTCAGCCTGCTATTGTCACTTTAGAGTTTATTCCGAGTTATGGGTCATCACTGTAAAAGACCCTGCATGGGCACCGTCTGGAATGTGAAAATCTCACCCTACACTCAAGTAGACACCACACAGTGCCACCTGTTGCTTGTCCTGCCATTTTAGGTGGAGCTGATGATATTGGTCTGATAAAATGATGTGAAGATCCTTCGAATGCTGGCACGCCACCTGCTGAGATTTGCCCCTTTCCCCGAGCAAGTGTATCAAAAACCTTGTCGCACCAATTTTCCCTGGGGCAGCACATTTTTTACAAGATACTGACGGTCCGATATTGACGTATCTCTCATATACATGGGGTTTTCTCTTTCAGCCATACTTGTACTTCTCCAGGCCTTCGTTCTTCATGAGATAACAACAGACATGCAAAGGTACATCCTTCAAGCACTATCTCATCTGCACATGTCCTGTTCACATTCTTGGCATCATCCATGTTATCGTACCCGGCAGCAGGTAGGCCTACAGGTTCTGGGTAGCATCTCAAGAGATAATTTACCATGCAATCGCTGGGAGCATCTTTCGTCTAGATCAAACTCTCAGAGTAGATTCATTCTGCACGTCTGAAAACCTTGTGATCCACTCTTGGGCTTTCCCCCCAAGATTTACATACAGGGTCTGAACGTTCTAAAACCAGAACACACATGCTGAAGGTCATTGATGTGGTTACTAACTAGTCGTGAGGGAGGATGATATCCGCCATGTCCATCTGGATTGGCAGCTCCATGGTTTCAGAAAATCGAGCCGAAGGATCAGTTACGCTCATTCTAATTGGTTTAAATAGTCCAGTCAAAATAGCCCAAAAATGGGCCAAATCTCACACTAATTGCAAGAGAAATGAAACCACTTGTTTTTTGTTCCTCTGGACCCACCTCATCACTGACTGAAAATTCCACACAATCAGATGTGTGGAACATGGTGAAATTTCAGGATGATTGTATCCTTTTCAGCTTTCTACAGGAGGTACGAGTACTTTGTACAGGAGAATGAGACAGGATGTACAACTAACTTTTGAACGGTTGGATTTACACCCAATAAATGTATTACAAACAGATAGAAATATGGTACCTCTTAATCGAAAAATCATGTTTTTTGTAGTTTTTACCAAGTTACGTAATTGGAAACGGCGTTTTTATGTATTTTGACCCATTTTGTGTTAATTTACATAAAACGGCATTTCTTATCACATAAAACAATTAAAAACATGCTTACCTGCTTCTAAGGTGCCATGTTTCTATCTGTTGGTAATACATTTATGGGGTGTAAATCCAACCGTTCATAAGTTAGTTGTACATCGGTTCCCATTCTCCTGTACAAAGCTGTTCTTGGGTCCAATGATAAAGTCAGTTCCAAAAATTCAAACCCCCAGAAAAATATGTTCCACACCTAGAACTGATTGGAATTTTTGATATATTACTTTATGTACTTAAAGAAGACAAATAAAAGTGGTTTCACTTTTCTTGCAATTAGTGTGACTTTTAAACCTATTTTGACTGGANGCTGATTGTCTATTCCCCAGAACAACATCACTGAATGGCTAAGGGCTCAGCAGTGATAAACGTTAGCCTAATGAGAAGAAAATGGAAAATACATGTTTTCCACTCTCATCGGAAGCACCTGATCCTTCCGATCAGAAAGGATAAGACCCATCATAGTATGCGATAAGGCAATCACACCTAATGGCAGTATATAATTCATCATTCATGATTCCAGGAAATCATCGAAGGTAACTATACTCTACAGCCATGTGCCATACGAGCACGTTGCTATCTGATGATTCTAATGACATGAACACACTGATGGTGGTTTTTCGAGCAGTTCGAAGGTGCTTCTAGTAACGTACCTGCAACCTGGCTCCAACTCTGCCATTTGAGAACTTAGCCTGGCAACGATCAAAACAACAGTTTTGCATCAGCTCACTGAGCCTGCTCTCAAGCCATTGGAGATATGGCGTTTTTGCCATGTGTGTTCAGCAGGGTTAGACAATTTGTCAATGGACAATTCGTCCCGTAGGACATTTCGTCTATGGACAATACGTCCTTTAGGGCAATTCATCTCTGGAAAATTCGTCCCCATGGGCAATTTATGTCCCCAGACAATAGGAGCTGGCAGTGAGTTGACCAATAGGTGTCACTACGGCCCAATTCAATGCATATAACGGACCCATTCATTCTTGATCGAGCACCAATCACGTGGATTTTCTTGTGTATTGGTCGGCTAGAACTTTGCTGCCATCTTTTGGCAATACGCGCGGTTGACTGCTCCTATTCCCCAATTCCCCCAGAGGAATTGTCCTAGAGCCGTTCAGCCTGCTATTGTCACTTTAGAGTTTATTCCGAGTTATGGGTCATCACTGTAAAAGACCCTGCATGGGCACCGTCTGGAATGTGAAAATCTCACCCTGGGTGCACTCAAGTACATCCCACACAGTGCCACCTGTTGCTTGGTCCTGCCAAGAGCTGATCACGTTGGACTGATAAAATGATGTGAAGAGCCTTCGAATGCTGGCACCACACCACCTGCTGAGATTCACCCCTTTCCTCGAGCAAGTGTATCAAAAACATTGTCGCACCAATTTTCCCTGGGGCAGCACATTTTTTACAAGATATTGACGGTCCGATATTGACATATCTCTCATATGTTGGGTTTCTCTTTCAGCCAAACTTCTCCAGCCCTTCACATATCACTTCATTGGAATAGATATACGGAAAGGTATACATATCCTTCAAGCACTATCTCATCTGTACATGTCCTGTTCACATTCTTGGCATCATCCATGTTATCGTGCCCGGCAGCAGGTAGGCCTACAGGTTCTGGGTATAGCATCTCACAAGATAACTTACCATGCAGTCGCTGGGAGCATCTTTCGTCTACCTAGATCAAACTCTCAGAGTAGATTCATTATGCATGTCTGAAAACCTTGTGTTCCACTCTTGGGCTTTTCCCCCAAGATTTACATACAGGGTCTGAACGTTCTAAAACGAGAACACACATGCTGAAGGTCATTGATGCGGTTACTAACTAGCCGTGAGGGAGGATGATATCCGCCATGTCCATCTGGATAGGCAGCTCCATGGTTTCAGAAAATCGAGCCGACGGCATCAGTTACGCTCATTCTAATTGGTTTAAAATGGCATGGTCAATAAAATTCCCTACCTTTCCCCGATTTTGATGGTGATGAAGTCACTTTCTCTACTTTTTCACTACTGGGAAAACTTTTTTTTATTTTCCCTTCTTTTTCCAGATTTCCCTACTCCGTGGGAACCCTGTGTAGAAACACACAGATGAGGATAATATTCGAGGCCTCAATATTTTTTTGATTATGCGTCTGTAAACATTCTCCTCTTACCACTGGAAGTGGTCTAATCCTTTCAAAACAATTATGTCACATTTGCATCGGTTTCCAACTATGTTATTAATCCTAGTGTCCACTCCTGGCGCCATCGGGTAATGGACTTAATCTAGACATGACATAAACAATTGTCTTGTGCGAGATCATTTCGCAGGACTGTGGAGCCCAGTCAGCAATTCGGTCTTGTGCAATATTGCCTATGCAGACAGTGTCGTCTAAGGCCAAACAAGGTCCACGTTTGGCTGAATGAATGAAAGAAGAAGTGATATTCTCACAGCCAATATAATATTATATCATATTACACCGTATTATCATAAGTTAACTTATGATAATATGGTGTAACAGCATGTGGTGATATCCAACATAGAGCACAAAAAACAACACACAAAATGATAGTAAAAGTAAAGCTGTCTCCGAATTCTGCAAATTTTCGACCCCAACCGGGGTCTTCCTCAAGGCACTTTCTAGTGGAGATCCAGAAGGAATGAGCTGGATGTGCTGACGAGTGTTGAAAATGTAATACGTGGTGTCTTGTATGTGAGTCAACAAAATTCAGATGCCAAGAAGGTCAAAAGGGGAAAGGCACGGACATAATACTGCTTTATAATGTTGACAGGGAACCTTGCGAAGGCACAGGAGGCGACGACAGACTTTCCAGATCACTTTGCACCCAAGCCACGACCACGTGGAATAAATCAGTTCGCTGACATTATTGGTGACTAAGTGACCGCAGTTGCGGTCAGGGAGGACGCCTACTTCAATGTCCGACATGTAGTTGTAGAAAAAAATACCGGATGCTGCAAGTTCAACACTCCATGGCAAGTTCAGCAGTAAACTCCATGACACAACAGAAGAAAAGTCCCCTTCCTTGGTCACACTGCTTTCAGCACCGTCTCACGACCTCACAGCTTCCACCCTTAAACTTGACAACACCACAGGCATACAGCCAGGAATATAACATGCCTGAGGGTTGCAGTTTTCTGGTTTTGTACCTCATCAGTCTGCATATACTGGATCTGCAAATATTCTTTTTCTCCTGGCAAGTTTTGCACAAACACCACCAGAGGAGGTCCTTTTCCGCAATGGTCACAGTCTGCTTGCAGCACTGTCTCAAAATCTTCCAGCTTCCACCTTTAAACTTGACAAAAAGCAGTCCACTTGCCCAGCAGATTAGTGTACTGCAGGGATACAACACGCCTGAATTAGGATTGCAGTTGTCCGGTTTAGCACCTCATCAGTCTGCTAGATCGAGTAATTGACAATGCACCCGGGAGTAGACACAGACATACCCGCCGGCGTAATGTTCAGAGCATTCCGTGCACCGCCATCAAGGAAGAATTATGATGCAGCAACCATCCAGAAAATTGATGGTTATAGCGACGGACGGATCCTCGATAATCAATACAACAATGATCATTGAGGTGTTTCACAAAAATATCTAACTATAGCAGCATCATTTCAGATGAAATATACTACTAATGGTCTTAACCCTTAACCCTTTCGTTGCTGGCACGTATGGTCACCAGCTTACGGAGGCCATTTTAGTTTTTTTGTGACCTTTACTCCATAATTTACTGTATGAAGTGAGGAGAAACTGAATAAACAATGACCAGGTGTCCGGTGACTGGGTCCCACAGAAATTTCGTGGGGGTTTGGATCAGTGACTGGGTCCCACGTAATGAAAGGGTCAAAGTGCCAGAACTTGGAAGATTTTTACCAATTTTTGGAAATTTTTACTCATGTCAAAGTCCCATTCCAAAACAGCAAGAACCATGCAGTCAGTATTCGTGAAATGTTGAGTCCACAAATACCATGTCAGCTTTGACTCCAGTTTGATGACGTTTGGTGACACGGCTCTTCAGGCTGGTGTGGAATTTGAAACCTACGCCAACTGGCACGCTCAACGTTTTAGAGGTTTTAAGAGAAGTTGGAAGCCAACAAGGAAATGATAGCTAAACTTTCTCTTCTGCTTCTCCTCATGCAGGCACAAGCAAGGAAATTCACTGAGACAGGGCCAAAATACAGG
>NMRB01002761.1:26926-45428 GCA_002633025.1 Notospermus geniculatus
GGTAAATCGGCGGGGATCGGGCCATTGTAAGCAGTGTCTATGAACGATAGGTATGAGTGAGAAGACACTGCGAAAGGAGTGTAGGAAATCATAGCTAAACTTTCTCTTCTGCTTCTCCTCATGCAGGCACAAGCAAGGAAATTCACTGAGACAGGGCCAAAATACAGGGTGGCCCCCAAAAAATGCCCAAGCATACTTCCTCTACCGAGATTTCAAAACTACTCTCAATGGATGCAGAATCCTTCCAGAAGAAAGAAGACACGAAGATATCCATGTAGATTTGGTCCAGTGGTTCACACTCCAAACCCTATTTTGTAGAGCAAAGTTGAGGCCCTTGTTGATTTCATAATTCAAGACTCGCTAGTAAATTTTAAATTTAAAAAGACTTCTGAGTCAGAGTTTTACTTATTTTAGTACTTGTATTACACAACAGGCTGATATGGAAACAATATTGAGCATCTGAAACTAAAAGGTTGAATTCTTTTTTTAAATTGTCTTACCTCACGATGGAGTTCCTGGAAGATTATCCACAGGAGAAGTTGAATAAAATCCACAAACCACAAGTGAATTAATACTTAATCCACAGATTAGAAGAAAAGCAATTCTTGTTAAATCCAAACACCAAAAGGAATTGAATAACGAGATAAATGAGCCCAGTCCAAACACGATCGTCACAAAACTTTCAGCTTCTTGTGCTCAACTACGATGATTTCAAAACGCTAAGATGTAGAAGCAGATGCAATGTACTTTTGAATACTGATACTTCAGATAATTCCAGCGAGAGCAGGAAATTCCTCACAAGAAGGCAAAGTTCAGTAGTTGCAGCAAAGTAATGCAGAAGATTCTTATGCTTAACAAACCAAGTGTAAAGGCATCATCCACAACGATGTAATATTCCTCTTCAGAAACCAACCTGTTGTCAGACAAACTGGTCAGCTACCTACAGAACTCGAACCCTGAAGTTCAATGCCCGAAGTATAGGTACTGCTATCCGTATCGGAAAACTACGGTAATACCACTGCGAAGAACCCGAAGTTTAAATACATCTACAGAGCATAGGAAATGTTGCTCATACCAAGCCTGTAGTCTCTAACCAGATACAGTTGCTTACTTCTGACGTCAGATTCACGTACTGATGCTATTCTGATCCGTGCGATGCTAGCTACAGCGACATAGAGGCCAAGTCTTTGATCGCTCGCTGCAGTAGCTGGCGTATTAGAGGCAAGCCTAAATGCACAATTGATTTATCTAATCATGGATGATGATGTGGATGATGCTTCCATTTATAAAGTAATTTGTTTATTGAACGGAATTCTAGTCGGTAAATGTAAATATCATTGTTGGGAATGTAATGCCAGTAGAAAAGTTAGGCTTTGTTGTTTGAACTGAGTCAGTTTGTGATGGAACCATAACCCCAGGCAAGTCTAAAGACGGCCTATGGGTTTTTGTCATAGAGTTTGCATGCTTAACCCAATAGAGCCACCTATTTCTTTGCACTTTCCATCTGTAGCTTTCACCGCTCTGAACCGCCATGAAATGCCACTGCATTAAGCTGAATAGAGAACAGTGTAATGAGCGAAGGCGGTTTATGGTGGTATCGGCGTCTGGAGACATGGCAGATTGTGGCACTGCTGGCAGTAATTGGTGATTTTTATTTTTATATTATTTTTATTTTTATATTTTTGATTTTTTTATATTTATAATTAGAGGTGATTGGGATTTTTGTCAAAAAGTGGGCGTGGTCTTCTAGGTGGCTCATGGCAGGGCGGTTAAGGGCGGCATGGGCTCTACTGGGATATTTTAGTTTCAACTACAACTAGGTGTCTTGACTATTTCGGAGGCTAAGCTGCCACCACAACTAGCCAAAGCAATAAGCCACACCATCAAATCAACACAAGGATATTGTTTTTATGGTCACTTCTATTCCCACACAGCTTCCTCCTCTCCGATGATATGTCGTTCACCAGAGCTCATGCCAACACCGCTCAATAAAGCTACTATGCTGGCTGTTTTTCTGAAAGGCCATTGAGATATTGATGTGGCATGTCACTAAGATGGGATGGTCGTTGCTACTCAGGGTGAAAAAGGAACATCTCGTATCTGCTAAATGGAAACTGTTGGACAAAGGAGATAGGTGGTGGTGATCTCTATAGGTATTGAGTGCATTATGGCTGATGGGCTGCACTGACGAGAAACATCACAGACTGCAACAAAGACATAAATCTCTTGCTACTGTGCCCTATGCTGTATGAGGGTTCCATTAGTTCGCCAAGTACAGTGGAACCCCGGTAACACGACCATCCACGGGACAGACCCAAAGTGGTCGCGTTAGCGGGGTGGTCGCCTTACCGAAATCGGCCCGATGAGTGCCTATCCAGACCGAAGTATACTGAGTGTCATATTTTCTTTTTTATCCATGTTTCGTTTAATAAACCAGACTAGACCATTTCCAGCCTGGCCTGATACTAGTAAGCAGATAGAGGGCTAGGTCATGTAATCATGCGCCAAGGTCACCATGCACTGTAAAGGAGTTCTTAATAAAATCGCCGTGTCTATGGTTTGGGGTGGATTGTGAGGGCGCCGTTGATATAATTAATGAAGTGAGTGTCATTTGCAAGTGTATTAGGGGCAGATATTAGGATGTATATGTCATTTCATCGATTTGCACGAATCTGGCTATTCTGGGCGCATTGATACAGAGGCCTATTTTTCGTGCGACTTCAAGTGACGGCAGAGGCAAATTTCGCGTCNCATCGCCCCGCTCAGCGCTACGCGCCTCGGCTGCCACGCTTCGCGCGTCAGGCGACCGTCACGTTTCAACTAAATCCCAGGGAAAACACTGTGGCTGATGGGCTGCACTGACAAGAAACATCACAGACTGCAACAAAGACATAAATCTCTTGCTACTGTGCCCTGTCAGTTAGGGATGATTCCTATTTTTGCAGACGTATCTAATTTATTTCAGGATGTTCCAAATTTTAGGTACGCAGACGTTAGACCATCCCACGTTTTAGGAACGCATCGAATGTTTCAAAATTTCAAGACGTCTCATAAATTCTGGATGATATCGCAGGGCCCTCTAGTCAACACTGTACCATTTTTTAGGAACGCAGTTCTATTTTTAGCTCTGGGTGAAGCTGAATGAACAGTACAAGTTAAAACCTTGTGATACAGCTTTATCACGATTGGTATTGAAAAATCATTGTGTCTTGTTCCTAACCAATATCTTTATCAATTCTTTGAGAATATTCCATGCGTTGTTGCATGTGCTCATGCGCCGGCCTATTTTTGTGCAAGGGGGTGTTCATTCCCGACTTCAAACGATCACCGTCTCGAAAAATCCAGACGCAATCCCAGTGACGGCCGGTATACAATGACTCCCTATTGGCTTCCTGTCTTGCGCAGTAAGACGTGTTTTGCGTGATGGAATGCGTGGCTAAATGCGGTTGTTCTTGCGACTAGATGGCGCTGCAGCCGTCCTGAAATTTTGAGATGGTTTAATTGTGGTGATCAGGAGAGGTAACAGGGAGAGTATTAAAAATATCGATATATTGAGGGAAAAATTTGGTTTGGAAAAAAATGATCATTCTCTTCCGAAATTCTAATATGTTGGGGATGCAGCTGTGGAGACTTCAGAAAAAAAGAATCTCAAACAGACAACAGCCGTTAAGAAATGAATTTGATGGACTTTTTTTGCAATCAAATTCAACTTTATGAAACACACAGCAACTCTCTAGTCTCCATAGGCCCCTAAATGTTGCTCATTCTCGTTTTTTGTCCAGGATACATTTTGAAGTGAAATCACCTGTACCATGGTTTAAAAAGTTTAAAACTAAGCATGTTGTTTTTAACATACATCCACCAATTCTACAGGTTCCTACTTTAACAACATTCCAATGAGTTTTCTTTAGATAACTTTAGCTGACTAATCCAAGGCAAGAAAGTGGGAGCACCTGCTCAAAGTTTTCTACCCAAACAAAAAAATTTGTAAATGGTACCGTACATGCCGTAGGTAGAAAGTTGTAGGCCACAGTGCTAGCGATGGAGGTTGTGGAGATACCGAACTTGAGGTTCCGGATTTCTAATGCACAATGATGTAATGTCGTCTAAACCAATGTACCCAGGTTACAGGGTTAGGACATGTAGGATGGTTAGCGGTGACGGTTAGGATCATGAATAGGTTTAGGATTAGGGTAGGGGGTCAGTGACAAGGGTTGAGGGGTCAGGGTTGGGGATAGGGTAGGGGCTTGGGCTAGGAATTAGCCTGTAGGATCAGGACTGGGCAACATTCTCCCATTCAGCATTTCTAACCCACCTCCTTGCTCTAGGTACCTAAAGATTTTTTGCGTTTTCAGACCATTTAGGTTTTAAAGTGTTTGGGGGGGCAGGCACTTGCCCTTAATCAAATAATAACAGCCGCCTCTGGCCACCATTCTCAGTCAGACAGTCTCGCCAAAAAAATCTGGATCCTCCCCTGTAAGACTGGCAGCATTGACATTGATCGGGTAGAGAGTTTGCCACCTCTATATCACAAGAAAAATGGCTCTGACTGATCGAAACCACAGCCACATTATTGATAGCCCATAACTCATCATTTAATAACATCAGCATGATCAGTTATGCACCTGAGACTCCTTTGAAACTGCTGCCCTGCGGGGGTAAACCTCTGGCATTGCCACACGCATTGGAGGACATGGCTTCACAGAGCGATAACCCACTAGAGGCAGAAGCAACTACAAAAACAACATTATCGAGTTTCAAATCTAGAAATTCGAACAGAAACTTCTTAGTGCTAGTCTAAGTGCTGTGGGAAAAGAAAAACTGAAGTAGATGTGTCCAATATCATACATATTATTGGAATTGCATTAGGCCACGTGTTTTTTACTTCTTGGTTTACGGGACCGCCGACTTGCTTTTTCCTCAAATCAGGAAAAAAATAAAATCAGAAAATGACCCAATTTTGTTTTAATTTTTGCCGACCGAACCCACTTTTTTGAATAAAAAATGATGAAGAAAATAAAATATTCTTGTTTGCTTTTTTAAAACCCGCCCATGATGGCAAATGTTCGCGATTGAACTTCAAAAACAAAAATAAAATGAAAAATATCGTACAATAGAGAATCGAATGGTGTATTCAACAAACTGACAACAGACACTTGGATGGATTTCGAATGACAGTTTTATTTTGCAAGAATTTTAATTCTTCCGGTCAAACATGGAAATTAGAGTCTAATTTTAATTTTAATTTTATTTCGACCACCCGACCATAACTTTTGGATGCCATCTCCCGTAAACCAATAAATATAATACACCTGGCCTTACTTGTGCCTTCGAGACGACAACTGGCACGTCCCTCACCGAACGCCAGTGCACACTGACATCCCAGTGCACACCAAAATGACACTGGATTGACACTGAATTGACACTGGCAGAAATGAGAACACTGGACTCACACCAAAAGAACACTGGTGTCCCAGTGTTCATGACACCAAAACGACACTGGGAAGTATGGAAGACACCAAACCAGCACTGGGAAAACTTGCATTATTTCACGGCAACACTGGAATTGCACTGGGACTTTGTATGTGTACAAATCAGTACAATGAAGGTGCACCAAAATGACACTGGTATAACTTGGTTGATTTTCTCTTCATAATTTTGACACTGGCGTAACACTAGAAAGACTTAGTCATTTTATCGCTCCACTCCAACACTGGGATTGCACTGGCAGAATTGTCCGAGGCTCTGGTGGAATCGGTCAGTGGGGCAGCCTTAACAACAACCACAATCAAAAATAGCACCTGCACTAAACAAATGTAAAATTTTTCTGACAAATTTTACCATAAGCAGGCCTACAGGTTTGTTCTGCATCAAAGTTCGATTTCCACCATTTTCTTATAGGCCCTTCTACTTAAGATTCCTTCTAAAAAATCCACTAGGATTTTGGTTCATTTTGAGAAGTTCTGTAGAATTGAGTTTGTCAGTTTCCCAACTAGACCACTTCAGGCCCACATGATACTGGTATACAGACTCCACTATACTGCACTGTATAATTTATACATTACACAACCTTCATTTCAGCCAATAGCCTGATTCTAAAAGTTGTTGCATATTCTGGTCCTTTTCAGTCTCAATTTAGTAGGCCTACTGCAACCATTAGCCTATCGCCTAAGCTTAGAAACTTCACTTTTCACATTTTGATTTTTACACTGGGAGAACACTGGGGTGCCAGTGTCACTTAATGGTGTCATTCCAGTGTAGTTCCAAATATTTAAATTAGCACACCAGAAAGACACCAGAGTACCAAAATGACACTGGCATTCTGGTGTAGTTTCAGTGTCCACCTGCCATCAGAACAGCACTGGATCCCAGTGTCATTTTGGTACAACCCCAGTGCTACCATACCAGCATACCACACTGGGATGCCAGTGTCACTTTGGTGTCTTTCCTTTCCAATAGGGAACCCCGATCACGCAGACCACGCGAGAATATACGCGTGGTTTTGAACTGATAGTACACCAATGCCACCTATTATTCATGACGATTCAAGGTGTGATTGGCCGTGCTTGGTGAACCGCATCTCTCGAACAATGGGCCTAGGTCAACGCTAGGTGTCTCGTCTGCTCTATCAGTGGTCATCACGTGACCAATTGGCGCTCCCCATTGAGCACCAATGCCGCAAAACAGAACTGTCAACACTGGGATCCCAGTGCATTTTGGTGCAACCCCAGTGCTCCCAATATCAGCAGTGCTAAAACAACAATGGAGGCACTGGGATGCCAGTGTCTTTTTGGTGCGTTCCGGTGTGCTAATTTAAATATTTGGAACTACACTGGAATAACACCAAATCTGTACCAAAATGACACCAATTCAGTACCAAAATGACACTGGCATGGGCTTTATGATTTATAGAGTTGCACTGGAATGACACCAAACTCGCACTGGCACATAGCACCAAAACAGTACCAAAATAACACTGGGAAGACACTGGCGTAGGGTGAGGGACGTATGTCAACTTCTATTTGGCTATCAGGTTTGGGGAAGAAGATGAATAATCAATGCATCAGTGTTGGAATCTTTAACTCGAGTTGCAGGCATCTTAAAAATTTCTGCTAATTTCTCAGTTAATCAGTTTTTTAATGAAATGGTTGATGGACCATGTGCTCACCTGGGTGAACGTACATTGTACCAGAAGAACAAATGTGTGGCGGTCTGAGAAAACCAGTCACATGGTCAAAATTTTACAAATAGAGTTATCTGTATAACCTGAAAGCTCGAGTGTCATCTCAGGATGAAGTTACTTTTTTAAATTGTGGAAATATCTCTCTCGAAACCTGAGATGTGGCATGTTTTATGACATCTGCAGAGCTGCCAACCCCTGATTCATGCCTTCCGGAATTTTTCCAGAAATTTCACCATTTTTCTGGATTTTTGGGTGGTCTTTCAGTACTCAGTTTGGATTGATTCCAGGGCTTTAGAGGTAACCATGATAACGTGTGTAGGCCCCGTTCGCGTTTTGCGTTCAAATCTTGCATCATCTTGTTGGAAATCTTAGTGAAAACGCAAGTGAAATCCTGCACAACACTAACATACGCATGCCAAAAAAGCCCCAGATACGGACCACACACACTATTTCATGCTTTATGAACTGTCAAATGTGCAAGAAGCAGTTGAGAACATGCTAAACTTCCACAATCAGAATGAATGCAAAATCCGATGAGATTGCCGCCATGTTGCATCTTTCCAGGTCTCACTACACAGTTTGGTGAGCATGTGGTGTGTCTCACTGCACAGTTTTGGCAGACTACTGCTTTCGTCAGAAAGCGTATTTTCGATATGCAATCCGTAGAGTCGTATTTAGGCGGATTTTTTAGCAAAAAATCGTACAAATCCGCAAAAATCGTATGGGTTGGCAGCTCTGCATCTGTGTTCCCATTTTTTGGAAAGCAAAATTGCAAAAAAATCAAAGAAAAGTAAGTTTAACTTAAAGTGTTGAACTAAGAAATGCAATGTCCTAAAGCTGGGGAATGGCTGCAACCTTTCTGTTTGTTGATGATGAGACCAACATCATTGAATTGACCATCAAAAACTTTCTTTTTTTTTTTAGTGCTCAAGTACTCAAAATGATGCCTGGCGACTTCCGACGGGTTTTCCCAGACCGCCACACAAATGAGAAGTTAAATCGAGTATATGTTCCAGGGCAAGCCTTGAGTTGCAGGGGTAATATGATTATAGCTTACGGAGGCCCAACAAAAATCTGTTGTAACTTAAACCTTCCATACAGGACGCGATGACCGGGTCCCACGGAAATTTCGTGGGGGTTTGGATGACCCGGTGACCAGGTCCCACGTAACGAAAGGGTTAACATATTGCAGGTTGCCATAAAAAGTTTGCCAAGTCAAGTGTGAATGCCTTAAAAGGTTGTGTCTCCACGACCCAACAGAGCCACTCAACCATGGACACGCTGCAAAACATCAGGGCATCCATGCCAAATCCCAGTGGAAGCAGATGCCAAGCCAATTATGTCTTTAGAAGGTGAACAGATCGATATGGAGATCAATAATCAATAAGGGTTTCCAATAAGTGATACTTCAGGGAAGCGAGAGTAACACACAAGGAGACAACAAGGGCATGGTGCAATATCCTGAATAACAAGTTTCATTGAATATTGTGTGCCAGGGCAAGGGGTCATGTCATAAGTGTTATTAAAAGCTGAACATTGATAGTGAAGTGCTGACTTTGAAATATAGCAAACACTTCACAGTATGTGAAGTGCGTTTATTGGACTTCAAAAACCCAAAGTGCCCACCACACTCAATCCGCAAAATGTGAGTACATGTAGCTCACCCGATCAGGAGCTCATTTGGCACAACTCTGCTCACAAAAATTATCAATCAAACAGATACTGAATTTTACATCATGGCTATTTTGTCAATGTCAGTGTGTGGATTAGCAAGCAATCTGCATGGTCAGTGTTTCCGCCAGAGGGCAGCAGCTGAGGGTAGTCCAAGGTAACAGAAAAACAGCCATTTTCTTCAATTTTATGGAGTGTCTTTTTCATATTTTGACTAAACTCAAAAAAAAATTCTGGAGGAGACGCTGGAGGTGTGTCAGGCAAGTGCACACACTTTGTCAGTGCCCTGAATTTTCAGTCGTCTTCTTCTTCAACATCAACAAAGAATTGGGATCTCCAGAATTTTATTTCAGTTAATAAAGTTCATGGAGAAACTTTGGAATTGACCAAAATTCCATTCTGGTTGGTGGTACTTTCTGCCATTCATTGAATTTTTTGAAGCTTTTACTTAAAATGCAAGGTAACATTGATCGACCTGTCTCTGCTGTAGTGCCATCTGCTGATCAGAAACTCAAGAACGCTGGGGAATTCCCAACCAGTCCCTTAAGGCGGGTTTACAGTTCACGTCATCGGCGACAACGACAAACGTCGGCAGCCGTGACGTTTTTTGTCATCGTCGCTCATCTCTCGGTGACGTTGCGGACGACATTTCTGACGACAAGAAAGTGTAAACTGACGCGCGACGTCGTTGTGTGAAGTGCATTTCTCTCGATCATGGCCAAGGGATCATGGCCATGATGGAGGAATAAAATTGCACAAATTCAGGCTGTGGCGGTTTTGTTTGAGTTAGACGAAACTCCACGGAGGGATGAGGGGAATATTTGCCAAGAGAAAGGAGCAAGGTGATTTCTATCACCTTGTCAGAGAACTGGAATTGGCCGATCATGAGCTTTTTTTCAATTACACCCGGATGTCACCACAAATCTTGAAGAACTCCTACAGTACGAGGGTTTCCTCATCGCACTCCCGCTCTGCTGACATGTTTCGTCGTCGCTCAAGTTGAACTCCATTCAACTCCAGCGATTACGTCGCCCGACGTCGTTCGACGACGTCGTGCGACAAAGTCGTCGAAAGTGTAAACCCATCGGCCGTCGTCCCTGGGAGATGACGTCACGAAACGTCGTTCGACGACTGTCGTTGTCGCCGACGACGTGAACTGTAAACCCGCCTTCACATGTACATTCGCTAAATGCTACGTTCCCACTATCATGAATCACCCCACGACTGAAATCGTGGTCTTAATCGTGGAGTAATCGTAGCGATCCTATCCGATCTTGAGGGCAGTCCAGGCAATCGTATTGATCATATGTTTTGAACGGTTCAAAAAATTTCTACATAACACCAATATCACAATTGCCATCAAGATGTGATAAGATCTGACAGGATCACTATCGCGAATTACTCCACTTACGTGCCACCTGAAATTGACCAATTGTGACCATCGTATCCAAGCACATCAGAACATATCAACTCGCATCACCTCACACCCAAACGTGAAACTTCAGAGAAGTAAACAGTTATTCCACGACCAGCTACGAATGGCCACATGACGTTCGTAACGGACCGCATGCTAGTAGGAACGTAGCATAAGATAGATAGTAAGCCTGAAATCCTCACAAACTTCCGTTAATGATATTCCAAGCTTACAGACCTAAATCCTCAAAATCTCCTTGTTCCTGACATAGCGTTTAAGGTTGCCATGGCAACGACAATAAATCATTGTACGGTTACCGAGGGAGACATGATACAGTTCATGACATCAGGTGCGCCCACTCATGGTCGCAATGAAAAAAGACAGAGCTACTCGTTTGTAATATCATCTGACATTTTACATGGAACACGCATTTTCAAACACAAGTCTTCCTGGATGGCAATTTCATCAAACCGACAGAAAAATGTTTTCCCCAGCCGCAGGGTAAAATTCCTTACCTTCAAAATTTTCCAGGATAATGGATCCATCAGCCTCAAAGTTACAGGGTACGGTAATGATTTTTTTTTCATGTTACCGGTATTTTGTTTTACGAAGCAGTTCGAATATCAAGCTGCACCGGTGGAAGCGATGAAAATATGCAGGAATACCAGTGTTCTCCACGGGTTTTGGTCTAAGAGGGGCGGCGGTGGGCCTGGTGCCAAAGGCACCGCACGAGGAGCCAAAGACGCCTTCTGGCGGGGGGTCTGGGGCCCTCCCCAGGAAATTTGGATTTTATGTGCTCTGAGATGCATTTTCTGAGCATCTGAGATGCATAATTGAGCGATCTGGATCATAAATATTAGGGCGAACGCCATTTTTAAGAGGGGCGGACGAATTTTTAAGAGGGGCGGGCCGTTTTTAAGAGGGGCGCATTTTGCCGTCGGTATTTTTAAGAGGGGCGGGCCGCCCGTTTTTTAACTGGTTTGGAGAACACTGGAATACACCCCGAATTGCAGGTAGAAACTACACTTGGAAGTTGGATCACCAAAATTTTGGAAGGCACGCAGTGAAGACGTAGCGCCATTATTCACCCCTGGTGCACGGACGTCACCAGAGCGCGTGATGCACCCGTATCATACGCGATGAACTGAATGAAGCACATCTTCTGCGTCACGATCGGGGAAGGTACCTACGTGGATAAAAGGAGGTCAATTGTGCAACGTAGTGTATATGCAGATGGACAATATGAATAAGCACTACATGAGACTTTTCTGACAAAACAGTCAGAATCAATGTTTTTGGTGCTAACGATGATTCCCAACTTGCTTAGTCAGGTCACCATCGCAGAACATTTTTCAAGTTGGAGGACGTGGAAAGCAGGAGGGTCTGCTCTTACAATATTCCCCAGCATCTCGTAAATCAGGCAATGATGTCAAGCTGAATGAGAAACTCAGCTCAACACTGGCGTGCATTGAATCGTACCCACCAGAAACAAAGATAAATTAAAATCTGACAAGCGAACCGTCCACGCGTATGAAAAATAACGGTACACTAGTACAAAATTATTCATGTCGGAACAAATTTCTGGCTGGAGCAGCGGCGGCGGCAGTCGTTAGGCTGTGATTCCCTGACAAGTATACAAATGAGAATGCACGAATGTTTCCTAAATGACGTCTGGGTAAGCAGCAGCCGGAACTGCAGGAGCTGAGCAGTAGAGTGGGACGTTTGATGGCCAATTGATTTGAGAAAGCCAAGAGGGAACCAGCTATGCCACAGTGTGGGACGTAGACCCCCTTTTTTGATTATTCTGTTTTCAAATGCCAAGGAGAATGCTTCTATTCTATCTAAAGCACTTTGTAGTGTCAAATTTTTCTGACCCATTATGCTCTGTTAAGCTTTATTCTCATTCCATCATCACTCGCACATTGAGCCACGGCCCCTTTCTGGAAAGCCTGGGTCCAGCCCGAGAAATGCCAAAGTTACTGATAGGCACGAATCCACGATTCAGGAAAAGAGGGGCTGCCCTCTCATGCCTGTGCTAGAAACATTGATTGAAATCTGCCATGGGAATAGACCCTAATACCCCAAGTTCTCACCTTCAATAATCGAAGGCCGATCTGCTCACCACTGCGTTACACCGCTCATCACCCTTCGAGAAATAGACCGGTCCACGGCGTATCTTGGCACAATACCAACAACTTTACCGGTCGACCAATCAGATTGCACTTTATATCCGGTCTTCGGCAGGGGCTTCGGTTATCACTATTTGTACTACGAGGCAATTTTACAACACTGGTTCTGACTGGCCTCTTCTTGAGGCGGCGGACAGGTCAATTTCTCGAAGGGTGATGTGGGATATAACGGAGTGGTGAGCAGATCGCCCTTCGATTATCGAAGATGCAAGTTCTCCACGTGTATTATACTGGATCCATCATCTCCACTTGTTGGCATGGGCACCCTTTCTTACTGGCTACAAGGCTAGCACTACAGCGTGTCCAGTCCCCAAAAAGATCCCAGGGCCAGTCCATATGATATTTTCTGGGACCAGGTTGTGTGATGTTTACTAAAGTTTTTCCCCCTGGTCCCTCACTGGATTTAGGCCAAGGATCAAGCACTCGTTTCAGACAGACACACAGTAAAGTCCTTCAAATTGCCAGTGGTGTTTTTTTTAATGGAGGGAGATGTCAACTATCATAATAGAAATAAGTTAGTGGACATAACTCAGGATTGTACCGTTATTTAGATTTCACCTGGGGCAACAATGACAGTCTTGACTTATACGGAAGGAAGGTACATGTACCAACACGGTATGGTAATCCAAACAGCATGGATTTGCAAATGTGTAAGCATGGATTAGAGAGGATTTTCTGAAAGTGCATTTATAAAAGGGAATTTCATGAGTCTAAGTGGCTTTCTTACCCGTATTACTTTGCAAGAATGAACTTGGCATGATAATAATAATGTGTGGGAATAGGGAAGATAATTTTGGTGGTCTGAAAGAATAGCATCTCGAAATTTGCTGGAAGGAAGTCGCCAAAATTGTGACATTTGATCACCTTGCGATGAGTTTATCTGGTCAAAATGACTTAAATTATCAGTCACGTCACAAGAGTGGAAAAATTATAGCCACAGGCCATTTTTTCGGAGCCCGGTAGATATTTTGGAGCCGTGATTTGCCAATACACTCGATCACTCCAGAAGAGTGCAGTACCTACCTGACACTAGTGATAGGGAGCGTCATGATGTCCCGCACATCAATTCCGAATGCAATGGTGTGACTCAAAAAAATCTGGTTGTTTCAGCGATCATGAAACAATCTGATTTTTTTTCGTCTCACCTCATTAGTCAAGACATCACGAAATGACGTGCGGGACATCATGACGCTAACCTCATCAGGTGCTGCACTCACTCTGTCAGAGTGATCCACCGAAATAACGAGTCAACTCAAATCTGCATGGATACATCTTTATTGCGCAGACAACTGAATCACCACATCTGGATTCACAACCTAAGCATGTAGCATTGCAAGGCGATGGATGCCTGCAAAAAAATTCACCTCTGTTCGACCACAGAACCTGAACAAACCAGACCAGACACAGGTTTTTGTCAGTATTCTGTCAAGGACAGACTCTCTCCGGGAGATTTTGGTTCCCAGGGACACACTCGATCCAACTGAGCATCAGTTGAGATTACACTGCCACCTTTAAACATAAAAGCAAACTACACACATTGATCCAATCACATGTGCCAGTTGCCCTCCAATGGTAAAAGCTGGTATCTCCACTTGAGATCAGAGGGGAAATGGTTGATTGAATTAACAGCTTATACACTGCAGTGTACTTGGCAGTATAAGGAGCAACTCCTTCAATTGACCATACTCCCACTGATTATGGTTACAATGTGGTTCTCCATTTGGTCAAATGATGACTTTACAGAGCAGAGGTGACACCTAGATGGATGTGATTCAGCAAGCACAGCCAATCACACCTTGAATCGTCACGAATAAGGCTAGGGATACACCGAATGCGAATTCACCTGCGAAAATAACAAAAGCCTTTGCT
Source organism: Notospermus geniculatus (assembly GCA_002633025.1). NCBI lineage: Eukaryota > Metazoa > Nemertea > Pilidiophora > Heteronemertea > Lineidae > Notospermus > Notospermus geniculatus. The sequence goes on from NMRB01002761.1 coordinate 41,253, forward strand.
GGCGAATATACGCATCGCGTTCGGTGTATCTTGAGCCTAATAGGTGATTTGTAAGTCCAAACCCACGCACATTCTTGCGTGGTTTGTTTCACCAAGGACAACCCATTGGAGGGTACTAGCAGATGAGCTTACCTTGGGAAGAACTGTCTTGGCCAGAATAGGACTAAATGCCTGAAAAGAAATGATTAGTCCTTTCACTAGTCCAGTTGAACTGTGCCCAGTTCGGCCCAGACCAAGACCGTTTTGAAATTCAAGTGGGACGGACCCATTTACAAGTTGGCTGAACTTAATGTTAGTGTTTACATTTGGCAAAACTGTACCAAACCACGTTCAGTTCAGACTAAGCATGGTGGAAATTTCGTAGTGTGTGGCTGTGAAAATCAGAGTTTCTCCCTGACAATGCATTTGTAACTTCCTTGAGAAATATTGGATCCAAGGTGGTTGTGCCACCATTGCTTTATTGCCTTAAAACGAGGACAATGGCGGATAAAGGCAACATTTTTGTCTCATTTCCCTAGAAAAATGTATCATTTTTTCAAAGCAACATCAATAGTTTATGACACTGCAGCAGTCACACCACTCACACGTGTTCTGCATGGATCACCGGTTCCTCCTCACCCCGTGTGTCACCTCACAGTCCCACAGTGCACTAAACCCTCCTTACCTCCATAACTGATCTTGTCCTGTCATTTCGATCCCTCCTCATCTGCTCTACATCCGGCATCTCCAACTCCAGGAGCTCGGTTGTGTCGGGGAGGAGGTCATCGCCTTCAAATTCCTCCACGTGATGGTCATTCACCTCCATTTCGACTGGTGTTCAGTCGTCGTCAGTGAATGTTCAAACCTACTAAACCATACAAGACTGGACTAGAATTTACAAGTATTCCCACTAAGGACTCTGAAATGAAAAGGAGCATAACTGCATTTTGAAGAACTGGGCAATACCCGTTTAAGATTGTGGAACTGCTGAATTTATGCGAGCAGAGACGCACCTACGTGCTTTGGGGCGGAATTACGTCATGTACCCATTTGAGTAGCGTGATGACATCAAGGCCTAATTTATTTCTTCCATTCTCTTCTGGTGTCATCTATTCTTAGTTCGTTGTGGCTCACCTTCTGGAGTGACAAAACTAATTTTGTGATGGAGCAGTGCTCGAAAAGTAGCTCTTTTACTCGCCATTGGCGACAAGAAATTGGACTTAGGCGAATGGACCACAAGCCCACGTCGCCAATTGGCGAATAAAAGTGATGATTTTTTAAGCTACAGGTCGCCAAACCCTGTTTCCTAACCAGTAGAAACAAGGACGTTTTCAGCGCAACTCGAACGATCTCAACGCCGCGCCAGTATCCATGGCGGCACCAGCAATACTTTTCTAAACTCTCTGATAGCACGCAGACAGCACTCAAGTCTTGCACTAATCAAAATTTGTCTGCCAGCAACACTTATGCCTTTTACACAATTCGTGATCATGCCTTGCGCTCGACTGCTTCCTCACGACGGGATTAGATGACTCATCCAACTTCTAAACTAGAACTGGCTGTTCAATTTGTTGAGTACCACCCTCTGCACAAAGCTAGAATCAGAGTCAACGCAGAGGGAGGCCGCACATGTACAAAAAACACGTGTGTTTTAGTTCGCCCGGTTGAACTGATGATGGCGCTGCAATCGCCATAGACTGCTTCCTTTCCACTGCTCCATACATTGTACACAGCTACATGTAGTCAGAGTGCGGTTGCCTGACGGTAGGTGATGATGACTCCAGGTGAAGTCGGATCGGGAAGCGTGCTACAGCTGGTTTGTTTTTATTCGAAGTCCCCATGTCTCTAAATGCTGGTTACACCGCCTTCTGGCTGATTACTGCAGTCAGACCTTGCACATCAGCGTTGATGAATGCGTGGATATTGAGACTGCAGCAGTGAAAACAGCGCTAAAATTTCGCGCCATTTTTACATCGGCCGTCCAGATTCCCGCGCTTTTTTGTGGCGAACTGACTTTGCAGGTTATTCGCCATTGGCGAGGGAAGCTAGGTCAGACTTTTCGAGCACTGTGGAGGGTCACAAACTGGCCCGAAGTCATAGGCCTAATCATGTAATATTAAACATACAACTGCAGCACCACATCCACCGTCCACCTGAACTGCGATGTTACAATCTTTATTTCAAAATTTTTCAGGATCTAATATTTAGGCCTAGGCCCATGGTAGGCTTTTTAGCTTAGGGCATGAGGGGGAAGCCATGGCAAAAATTTAAACAACTCAGGCAATTTCTATAAAAAGCTGATTTTCTCTGCCAGTGCCAGAATCAGCCAGCAGATTCAAAAGTGAAACGAAAGTTTTCGATAACCATGATAACCCTGCCCCTGGCTAAAACTGAACTCAAGAAAGGCTTACTGGAATAAACGCAACGCAACGCAATCAACGCAATGAACCTAGTTCCTATTTTACCCATTTGCCGCTGCTTTGGTAGGCGTAGTAAGCACATAACATATGCGAGGGTCGAGGATTGATGCTTCCCAGGCTTTCTGCTGCTCTGCAAGGATATTATAGGGGGAAATATAGGGCTTTTCCGTCCCAAAAATAGGGATTTATAGGGATGTTTTGTAGGGCAAATATAGGGTATTATAGGGCTTTCGTCCCAATATTTGACATGATTGGCACAGTAAATCATGTAACAACCAGGCCTATGTGGGCTATAGGGCCTAATGTCCACGACGCTGTGATGCCATCAATGACCATAAGAAGAAACTTGTCCTTATCAAATGACTGTACAGTAAAACTTGTATGCCAATGACAGGGATCACAGCATTCGCAGACTCGTGAGCTCGTGTGGAAATACCAGAAAAGAGAAAACAGGAAATTATAGGGCCAAGGGGAACCAAAAAGTAGGGCTTATAGGGCAAATTTTGCAAAAAATAGGAATTTATAGGGAGAACAAAAAAATATAGGGATTTATAGGAATTATAGGGCCAGCAGAAAGCCTGTGCTTCCGGCAAGGGACCATTCATTGTGTATCAATCCGACAGTCATGATAGGCTCAGGCAACATATTAAAACGTTCAAGGCCATCTTGGTGTAACGCACTCACCTGGTATGCGCGAGCCTAGCATCTCCCAATGATCCCATACTGGTCACACTTGGCAGGCATTTTGTGGACGCTAAAATAATGATCGATATCTTCGTTGGCCCTGTTCCAAATGCATTCAAACTCTCAGAAGATATGTAAATTGAACTTTCTCATAGTTAATTTGCAAAAAATAAGTGAAAAAACCTTGTTGACGCAAGTTATTGGGTTGTTGTCTCAAGTTGTCTCAACTTGACGCTTGTTGTCTCAATTTAGTAGGACCCCCGTCAGTCAGTCAGTTCATCTGCATGTTCTTTTGGGCCCCACCCACCTACCCCGCCACCGCGGTCACCATGGTCACTCACACGCACACAATGGGGTTTGGGCGCGCGCACGTGGCCGTGCCGTGGAGTGGATGAATGGAGTGCATGCATGCATGCATGCACGCAGCGCACAGCGCAGCGGCACACGCGTGACCCGTGACACTGACAGTCGGCATGGTCGGACGCCAGAAATTGAAGTCTTCTATGGTTTTTGTGTTCGACCTCTTTCAGATATTTTGTCAACACTTACCGCACACGACCTAACTGACGGTATTCAAAAGCTCCATTGATGCGGAACCATGAGGGCGAAAAATAGATTTCGACATGTCGAACTGTCAAATCGGCGCGCAAATTGGTCTATCGTGGTTGAATCACATCCACGCCCTGCTGTCGTCTGGTTCCACTAGCCAAGGACAGGTGGCGCTGACGTTCTTTGGCCATTGTCAATCTGAACGTCAGAGAACGATTCGTGCCAACATCGTAACTCTGACGTATATCGGACAGCGCCATATTGCTCCGTGAACTACTTTGATGAAGATCGGTTCGACAAGACTGTTCAAACTATCTATTTGAATGATCTAAGTCACCAGTTAGGCATTGTGAATGTTGCTACACATAGAAAAAAGAGTTGAAGCATGTTACCTTACCTGACAAAGGGTTAGTCACGCTATAACAGCACGTTGAACTTCTCAAGTGGTGAAGCTATGGCGGCCATTGTTGTTTCGTGATCGAGGTGGGGAGGGAGAAACAGTCACCTAAATGCATACGAATTTTTCGATAAAAATCGTTGCAAA
>NMRB01002761.1:45512-90253 GCA_002633025.1 Notospermus geniculatus
GTCATTGTGTTTCACAGGTCGGCGCTAGGCGGCGTTATGGACGCACCAACCTGTGTCCGCACGAGCCGCATCACGCCGAATTTGGCGTAAAAAGTAATACGCGGACACATCACCGCCTCAACTCGGTAATCACGTGATCTACTACGCCACGAAAGTAAATCCTAAGAAAATAGCGATATGAGGCTTATTTCTTGCAGACTTTGCCAATAATTGACGGATTTGTCATTTCTGATGAGAAATTGTCACAGACATGACATTGTTGAGAAGAAAAGGATGCTATTTGGGTTTTCACCTCGGCAGCTACTGTCACTGCGCTGTAACGTAGTGTAAACGTATGTGACGACGCACCAACTAGCTGCCAGTGGCTAACATGACATGTACAGCATATCTCACACAAAATAGGCCTATGTATGTCATAATCATGACGGATAATGCGATGCCCACACACGGAGACATCCTAGGTAGGCCTATTTGACGAGATTCTGCAATTTATAAAACCGAAGCGAGGAATTCCCGCCATCTTGAAAATGCAACAAGTAGTCCCAAAATTTCCCATGACGCGTTGCGCGCGCGGTGACAGGTCAGTGCGAGGTAGGAGCGCTACCTGTCGTGACAATGGTTCTTTGGCTAATATTGTTGGAGATGAGTTTCATTTCCTGCTAGAATGCCCTGTAGCAGAACACCTAAAAAGAGAACGATTTTCCGCGGGAATTTTTCCCATCTTAGGCTGCTTTTCCACGAGACGTTTGCGGGCGCGGAATAGGAGGCGGGCGCGGGTGCGGGTGAAATAGTTAAAGGAAAATGCGTTGGATCGATCTTTTCTACCCGCGTCCGCCTCCTATTTCGCGCCCGCAAACGTCTCGTGGAAAAGCAGCCTCAAGGCCTGAACCGACTGTCGCGTTTTTCCGCGGCGGCTTCATCACTGCCCGACAAATTCTTTGTTATTTTCTGGGTCCGCTGCTTTTTAACAAAGCATTTTCTGCCGCTGCGTTTTCCCGCTGCGGGAAAACGCGTCAGTGGGTTCGGGCCTTCAGGCCTATACTTCGGTTTGAAATTTTCAAACAAGTCAAATCCATAGGCCTATGGTGGCCTGATTTGAAGAGCTGTCAAACGAAAAAAAAATGGCTAAGTCAGGTGCAAATAAAGGGGACAATGTGAACCAATAAATGGTTTGCAGATGGCCTACTTTCTAAAATATGCCATTCTATAAGCTACAAAAGCAGGAAAAGAAGATATTATATACGTCATGTACGTTGCTAATAGGCCTACGTCGTTTTGCTTACTTTAGCAACGACAACCACCATGCATATAGAGATGACGACACCATGGACACTGTCGGCAGTCCCGTCCTGACGTCTTCCCGCCATTCCGTATGCTGGTGACTGTTCCGATGCTACCCGTTGACTGAGCTATATAATTCCATCAAGAGAGTTGAGGTGGGCAAAATCACAGACGTAAGTAAATCTTCTTACACTGGTGTTTCATTCGTCATGAGCTTAACCCTTTGCGTGCGGGATACAGTTGAAAGGTGTACCATTTCGTAACATGAATTTCTGATGTATCTACAAAAACGCGCCTAGCTCCCAAAATATGCAACCAAAACTGGTGACAAGACACTCATTCTAGAGGCAACTGAATGGGCCACGACCTCATGCAGGTTTGCTTCTTCCAAAATGTCTGTGAGAGAAACAGGAGGGAGCCGAAGATGCAAGTTGTGACGAAATAGTCGCATTTGGCCTACGTTTTCGTCAGGTTGCCAATCTTTAAACGTCTATATCTCGAAAACCACTGCTCCTACCCGTTTGGCGCCAGTCGCGTCGTCGTAGCTGCTTCCGTTCCGGAGATATGGCCATTTTGTCACAACTAGTCAGATTTGCACTTTGGAGTCTGTCAGTCTAGACCCCGGGACAACCATTAAAACGCAATTTTAGCCAGGTTTCTTCAAACAGAGCAAAATCGCGTATTCAGACGGGGGGGGGGGGTAGTCTCGCATTAAAAAATCTGCCAGCAGAACATCAATCGGTCCACTGGTTACGATTCTAGGTCAATTTGAATGCACAAGGGTGTGTGCCACAGGCCAATGACGTATACATTGTATATACCGCCATGCGCACGCAAGGGGTTAAGCAAGAAAGTTTTTTTTTCTCCAAAAGTGGTCCGAATGAGGCCTGGATGGATAAAAAGTCATCACAGTAATTTTGTGACAGGTAACTTTCCCGCCGTTTAAAGAACAGGCCTAAACAATTTCGTTGTCATCGTGGACTCGTCAACTTTCAGACCACACACTTATACAAAACTAGGTCAAACAATACGGGCGGGAACCAAAAGGGGCATCACCATCAAGACGGGGCGACTTTTTGCTTTCAACCTGTAGCAACCTGGTTGAAAGACCCTGAATTTGATACCTGCAACCTCAGGTTGCCACGTGTGAACGCATCATTCTAGAAACCTGTTTCAACTTCCCTCTGGCAATCTCTTTCAACCAGCGACGTGTTCATTCTTGGTCGCTGGTTCAAAGAGATTGAAAGAGCATTTGGCCAATCAGAATAGTGATTCACACCATGTGATTTGTATGCCATCACATGACTCTCCACTAAAATGGCTGACAAAGTAAACAAAGGGCTCGTTCACACTAGCCCTTTAAAATGTCTTGAAATCGTCTTAAAGGAGCTCGACGTCCAAGTTGTAAACAAACTGGTTTGTTTACCAACCTGGCCAGCAAATTAGTTTTATTCCTTCGTGCAGGTGGCAGCACCAGACTGGTGCCCGGTCCGATGCAACTCACTCACGATATTCACGTCAGTACGTATCACCGACAATAGGTGGCAGCACCGCAGGCGTCGCGTGGATAGAGAGCCAGTCTGTGTGTGTTTACAACTTGGACGTCCAGCTCCTTTAAAGTCTTAAAACGGTTAAGGGTGCCACACTAGAGGGTCTTTACAACGCTCTCAAACCGTTTTAACGAGACCATTTCTTAAAGGACCACTGTATTTCATCTTTCTGTCGACAGCCGGCGCCACCGTTGCCATTCTCCAATACTGTAGTTAAGCCTTTCGCCCCAGTGTTGGAGAATGCTTGAATACACTACAATGCACGTTGTAGCATGCGTAGTTTACCAAGTCGTCAATAGAGATCGCCCTTAACGCGGGTAGGTGTAACACTGTGGTCCTTTAAGGTGTTTTAACTCAAAACGTCCCGTAAAACGTTTTGCGGAGGACGGTTTCAAGTCGGTTTCAGTGTGAACGAGGCCAAAGACATGAAAGAATTGATTCGGGCAACCTTCTGCAGCAGTTCTTCAAATGTGGTTGCATTCATACGAAAAAAATTCTTGTATGCTGAGATGTCTTCCATTGCCAGCTCTCTCAAGAAGGTGTGCTATGCTCCTAAGTTGAGTTCTTCTACAGTCCACTGTTTTTTTACTTATTATAAATTCGTGGGTTAATTCTTCATTAAAACATACATATAGATAAAACATGCCTTAAAACATTTTACATTTAGATATTACAGAATTGATAAAACCAAGAATATACATATATAAGGTACTTATATACTGTATTCTTGATAAAACATACATCTAATACATTTGGCATTGGATATCAGATAAAATTTACAAAGAAAAACCCACAGGGAGAAGACGGCAGGCCGAAGCCTTTAAAATTGTCCCTCCCAAAGAGTCTGGGTAGCGTCACAATTCCACTACCGCAGATCACTGTGACAGCAGTCCACGTTGGTCTGCAATCGTGGCAGCTCCACATCCTCCTCTTCTTCATATTCTGTTGCTGCCTTTTCTTACACTGTTAAAAATGATCTGAAATTTACAGAGCATCTGTAAATTGACAGCAGAATTTTCACTGCATGGTTGCTGTAAAATTCTTTTTACTGCAAATTGCTGTTTTTTTTACTGGCATTTAACAGCAATATTACAGTTTCTCAGTTTTAAAGACAGCATTTTTTGCAGGATTTATACCATTTTGCTGTCAAACTACAGCAAACGGGTGCTGTCAAAATACAGAAAAGTGCTTTGTTACTCTGCTGCCAACATTTGCTGTAAAAAATTTTTAACAGCAAATTTTTATTTTAATTTTTACAGCAAAATGTTGGCAGCAGAGTAACACAGCACTTTTCTGTATTTTGAAAGCACCGTTTGCTGTAGTTTGACAGCAAAATGGGTATAAATTCTGCAAAAAATGCTGTCTTTAAAATACTGAGAAACTGTAATCTTGCTGTTAAATTCCAGTAAAAAAGCAGCAATTTGCAGTAACACGAATTTTACAGCAACCATGCAGTGAAAATTCTGCTGTAAATTTACAGATGCTCTGTAAATTTCAGATCATTTTTAACAGTGTAGGGCAAGCAAAAAAGTCTTTAGTTTATCGTCCTCCGCCCGCGCCAATTTTCAGCGCCGTGCAAAATTTCTTTTTATTTTTTATCAGTGTGAAGTTCGCGCCGTGCCACGTATCACAGCGCCGCCAAGCGGTAGATCTGTAAGCAACAGTTTCCAAGCATGCTCTTGATGCATTTTCAGCGTTTTCAATAACCATTTACAAAATGTAAGTGAACTGTGAACTTTTTGGTGACGTATTAACGTCATGTTCAGGAGGAGCTGATTTTGTAATTCCTTAATCATACCGAAGTACATTACATGTAAATTTTTTTTAAAGTGCCCCTTGCCTATTTTCAAGAACCACTCGGACGATAAACTAAATTTTTTGGCTTGCCCTTAACTAATACGATTACCACCGTAGCAGCAAAACACTCTTCCTCCATCTCCATCACTTTATTTTGACTTTTGCCTCCAATATTAAGCCATTCCCGCCGAAATATATTAGCAATGTTTTTCAATTTCTTTCAACCTGTCGGCCTGTGAGGTTGCTGTTGGTCGCCCTATCTGAACATACTGGATTGTTCCCCCAATTATGGCAAGCCAAAGCGGAATAAATGTCAGGACAGAAAAAACACATCAGGAATATCAAAAATATGTCAGAAATCTATAAAATCATGTCAGAATTTGACAAACCTATTCAGGAGATACAAAATCTACTCAGGAGATACAAAAAAAACATGTTAGGATTTAAACGAAAACATGTCAGGGACATAATAAACATATCAAAGTTTACAAAAAACATATCAGGATTTTAAAAATCATGTCAGAATTTACAAAACATCTCAGGACTTCACAAAACATGTCAGGAGTTTAAAAATCATGTCAGGAGTTTACAAAACATGTCAGGACCTCACAAAACATGTCAGGAGTTTAAAAATCATGTCAGGAGTTTACAAAACATCTTAGGACTTCACAAAACATGTCAGGAGTTTAAAAATCTTGCCAGGAGTTAAAAAACATGTCAGAACTTCACAAAACATGTCAGGAGTTAACAAAATATATCAGCTGTTTCAAACATGTCAGGATTTGAAAAGACATGCCAGGACTGAAAAACGTGTCAGGAATCACAAAATCATGTCAGGAGGTCACGTGAATCCTGCCAGGATGCAGGTGACCACAATATTTGATGACGTCATCAGTAAGGCCATGTAAATGAAATGTTTGGTTAGCATCCTTCCACTCTCAATTTTGGACGAGGGCGGGAGATTTTTTCCATAAATGTTTTGTTGAGTTTGAGAATGCAGGTTACCATGGTAACCATCTTGGTGAGGCCGAATTTGATTGGATGTCATGCCCAGCACGAATAAAGATGAAAAGTGCGCGCTTGCCACTAGAGGGCGTTGAGAATTTTTTGAACCCTTGGCGCAGGGTGCAGGAAGGGGGTGTCTACAAAACTAAGACCTAAGAGCTTCCAAAGTAAGGCCCCCCCCACAGTACAAAACTAAGACCCTGTTTTAATCAGGGGGTCATTTTACATATAATACCAATTTTTCAAGGAAAATTCGGAAATCAGATTATACAGGGTTACAATTATACAGGGTTACAACCTTAAGGTCGATCTATACCTATTGCTTGGCGCTCAACTGCCCAACTTTAACTTGTGATAATTCGTTGATAACAATGATTACAAAAACATTTCTAGTATGGTACGTTACGTATGAAGCGTCTAAGTGAACTTCCACCCTAAATAACTGGATCCTATTTCCGGATTGCCCAGAAAAATGACTTTGTTGGAAAGGCCGAAAAAATTTCCTTGAGCAATTTCACGTCAACATGCTATGTCGCATCGAAGCAAACTCTGTTGGAAAAGACGCAGCCATATCTAGCGCATGTCGGTATAACCGCAGATTTAAAAAAAAATAATCTTAATTATGCTTATAATGATGCTTATAATTAACAAAGTTTAGCTTTTACTCCTGATAATTTTCTCCTTTTCGTGAATATCGCGGACATCTACTTCAAAAACCCAGAATCGGCTGTTATACGGACAAGCTCCATTTGGTGAACAACACACTTCCATTTTCAAAGTTTGAAAAATGTTTATAAAGTGGGAGAAAAATTGCTCGCAAGTTTGAAACTTTGTTCTTCACGTGGGTTTGTTTATTATTTGCAACGCACGTTCACTATAGTGGGTTTCCAAATATGTTACATGCGCAAATCAGCAGACCGTTGAATGGCCAAGGCCTATAATAACTGACTGACAACAATAAGATCTATTTGAGCGCTAGCGCGGCCTAAAATTGGGGAACAGAGTACAGGCAATTATTATTATGGTTCCCGATCATCAAGATCGGGAACCATATTGTTTTTGGTCATGGTGTCTGTGTGTGTATCTGTGTGTGTGTGTGTCTGTGTGTGTGTCTGTGTGTGTGTGTCCGTCTGTCACGCCTTCATATCTTGTCTCCTTCAACAGCTACAGTCCTGGTAACACATCCTACCCCTGGGTTTGTCAACCTGGGCAATCCAATGAGCTAATCATTTTCAGCATCGGATGCCTCCATCATGATGTAATCAACATATCAGACTTGATATTTTGTCCGTCACGCTTTTATCTGATGTCATAACTCGGCTCCTTTAGCACCTAGAGCAACAGAAACAAGTTCTACCCTTAGGTTTTCATACCCAAGGAATCGAATGGACTGATTACTTTTGATCTGAGATGTAGGGGTCATGGTGATATCGATATCACAAATTTGATATTTTGAGATAACTTGCCATATTGTCAACTGAGCAACATGAAACAAGCCTTAGTTCATGCCTGCTTATCAAAGGACTGGACTGTGCTAAAATTCTCACCCTCACGTGTCTGGGTGATTGAAATATCATGAGATTTTGATATATCAAACTTGATAATTTGAAATATCTCTGCCTGTGGTAGAGATAGAGGCATGATATCACCTATACTTAGGTTATCGATGATGCCGATTTCGATTATGCAACGACTTGGATAATCAGAGGTCAAGGTCAAGGTCAAACTTGATAATCTGAAATATCTGTGCCTGTGATAGAGCTAGATGCATGATATCAGACATACTTAGCTTACTGAGAATGTCCATTTCGATTATACAATGACCTTGATGATCAGATATCCAGGTCAAGGTCAAGGTCAACCATGGGATGAGTTATTGGCATGAGATCAAGTTCATGTCATATATCATATCATATGTCATGTCATGTCATCATATCATGTCATATCATGTCATATATCATGTCATATATCATGTCATGTCATGTCATGTCATGTCATGTCAGGTCATGTCATGTCATGTCATGTCATGTCATGTATATCATATCATATCATCATATCTTGATCTCTATCAGTGTACCAGTCGTGTAGAAGAACCTGTACATCGGGAACCATACGACATTTACAATGTCATCTTGTTCATTATGGTTCCCGATCATCAAGATCGGGAACCATATTGTTTTTGGTCATGGTGTCTGTGTGCGTGTGTGTGTATCTGTGTGTGTGTGTGTGTCCGTCTGTCACGCCTTCATATCTCATCTCCTTCAACAGCTACAGCTCTGGTAACACATTCTACCCTTAGGTTTGTCAACCTGGGCAATCCAATAAGCCAATCATTTTCAACATCAGATGCCTCCATCATGATGTAATCAACATTTCGGACTTGATATTTTGTCTGTCACGCTTTTATCTGATGTCATAACTCGGCTCCTACAACACCTAGAGAAATGGAAATACATGTAAGTTCTACCCTTAGGTTTTCATACCCTAGGAATCGAATGGACTGATTACTTTTGATGTGAGATGTTGGGGTCATGGTGATATCGATATCACGAATTTGATATTTTCAGATAACTTGCCATATTGTCAACTGAGCAACATGAAACAAGTCTTATTTCATGCCTACTTATCCAAAGACTGGAATATGTTAAAATTCTCAGCCTCAAGTGTCCGGGTGTTCGATATATCATGAGATTTTGATATATCAAGTTTGATAATTCGAAATATCTCTGCCCGTGGTAGAGGTAGAGGCATGATATCACTCATACTTAGGTTATTGAGGATGCTCATTTCGATTATGCAGTGACCTTGATGATCAGAGGTCAAGGTCAAGGTCAGAGGTCAAAGCCAAACTTGACAATTTCAAATATCTCTGCCTGTGGTAGCAATAGAGACATGGTATGACCGATACTTCAGGTTATTGAGGATGCCCATTTCGATTATGCAATGACCTTGATAATCAGAGGTCAAGGTCAAGGTCAAACTTGAAAATATGAAATATCTCTGCCTGTGGTAGAGATAGAGACATAGTATCACCCATACTTAGGTTATTGATGATGCCCATTTCGATTATGCAACGAACTCGATGATCAGAGGTCAAGGTCACGGTCAAACTAGACAATTTGGAATATTTCTGCCTGTGGTAGGGGTAGAGGCATGATATCAACCGTACCTAGGTTATTTAGAATCCCCGTTTCGATTATGCAATGACCTTGATGATCAGATATCCAGGTCAAGGTCAACCAGGGGATGGGTTATTGGCATGAGATCAAGTTCATACCATATCTCATATCATATCATGTCATATATTATCATATCATGTCATGTCATGTCGATGTCATGTTATGTCATATATTATCATATTGCATGGTATCGTGCTAGTGTGCATCACATCACATCACATCACATCACATCACATCACATCAAGGCATCCTGATCTCTGTCAATGTATCCTGATCTCTATCAATGTATCTGATCTCTATCAGTGTAACATTCCTGTAGAAGTACCTGTACATCGGGAACCATACGACATTTACAATGTCATCTTGTTATGATTCATTCAGTTTCACGCCAGTGAGTACCTTGGAATGTGTTTGGCTGTTAACTCCCCTGGCCTTACTTTGGAAGCTCTTAGGTCTTAGTTTTGTAGACACCCCTTCCTGCACCCTGCGCCTAGGGTTCAAAAATTCTCAACGCCCTCTAGTGGTAAGCGCGCACTTTTCATCTTCATTCGTGCTGGGCATGACATCCAATCAAATTCGGCCTCACCAAGATCAAATTATGGTAACCATGGTAACCTGCATTCTCAAACTCAACAAAACATTTATGGAAAAAAATCTCCCGCCCTCGCCAAAAATTGAGAGTGGAAGGATGCTAACCAAACATTTTATTTACATGGCCTTACTGATGACGTCATCAAATATTGTGGTCACGTGCATCCTGGCAGGATTCACGTGACCTCCTGACATGTTTTGAGATTCCTGACACGTTTTTCAGTCCTGGCATGTCTTTTCAAATCCCGACATGTTTGAAACTGCTGATATATTTTGTTAACTCCCCTGGCATGTTTTGTGAAGTTCTGACATGTTTTTTAAAACTCCTGGCAAGATTTTTAAACTCCTGACATGTTTTGTGAAGTCCTGACATGTTTTGTAAACTCCTGACATGATTTTTAAACTCCTGACATGTTTTGTGAAGTCCTGACATGATTTTTAAAATCCTGACACGTGTTTGTAAACTCTGATATGTTTATTGAATCCCTGCCATGTTTTCTTTTAAATCCTAACATGTTTTTTGTAAACTCCTGGATAGATTTGTCAAATTCTGACATGATTTTATAGATTTCTGGCATATTTTTGTTGTTCCTGACGTCTGTTTTTTCTGTCCTGACATTTTTTCCGCTTTGGCTTGCCATACCCAATACCGCTCAGAGTGACACAGAAGTTGACCGCATTCCCAGGGCCGCATCCCCAGCCAAGTTCACGCGGGTACCACTGCTCAAATCACCATTCATGAATGAAGAGCATGGACACGGTAGGCGTGCAAAATAGGCCCTTGTCCGCTACCTCAGTATGATAATTTATATTTGTACTGAGCGGTATTGGGGGAATAATCCAGTATATCACAGGTAGGTTGAAAGAGGTTGCTGGTTGCTGAAAATTGAAAGGAAAAGATTGCCACGGTTCAGACGGGGCGACTTTTTGCTTTCAACCTGTAGCAACCTGGTTGAAAGACCCTGAATTTGATACCTGCAACCTCAGGTTGCCATGTGTGAACGCATCTGGCAACCTGTTTCAACTTCCCTCTGGCACTCTCTTCAACCAGCGACCAAGAACGAACATGTTCGTTCTTGGTCGCTGATTGAATGAGGTTGAAAGAGAGTACAGGTGTGATATTACCAGATGCACCCTCTATTGAGTGCCCGGCGGGGCATCCTATAACAGAAAAATCTGCTATAGGATGCCCCAGGGGGCATTTAGTTTTACTAAGACATGATTTTAAATGCACCCCCGGTCACTCGGTTACAGCCTTGTTTTGTGAACACTGTTATAGAATGCCCCCTCCCCCACCACTAAATGACTGTTTGTACGAGGTTCAGTCAGTCAGTGAGTTCAAGAAACCGAACGTTAACGCTAACGCTAACGCTAATTACGTCAAAATGACGTCACCCCTAGAAGAAATGCAACAGATTGATTCGAAGTGACGTCAAACTGATGTCATTAACGTTAGCGTTAACGTTAACGTATGGTTTCTTAAACTCTATTGTGAGTTTAAAAAACCATACGTTAACGTTATTAAACGCTAACGTTAATGACATCATTTTGACGTCACATCGAATGAATTCGTTGTATTTCTTCTGGGATGACGTCATTTTAGCGTTAGCGTTAACGTTTCGTTTCTTAAACTCACTAACAATAGACGGCGCTATTCGTTATGGCAGAGTGCCCGTCGGGCAATATCTTCCGGATGTCTCCCTTTAACTTGGGTAGAAGGCTTGTATTGGAGATGCAGCACTTTTAGTACCATCTTGCCAGATGGTGGCCTGATTGACCCATTCAGTGTTTTAAATGATAGAATAGAAGCTATTTAAAAGCATGATATCTCAATTTCGCCAGTTTAGTTTGGGAGGGCAGTAGGCCTATTTTACCATGATTGTATTTTTGTCGATCAAGTGGTTGAGGGCGTTACGCTTGCCTCGGGGTTAGGGTTACATTGTTTTAAGGGTTAGGGTTACGTTGTTTTAGGGGTTAGCGTTACGTTAATTTTAGGGGTTAGGGTTACGTTGTTTTAGGGGTTAGGGTTACGTTTTGGTTAGGGTTACGTTGTTTTAGGGGTTAGGGTTATGTTGTTTTAGGGGTTAAGGTTACGTTGTGGTTAGGGTTACGTTGTTTTAAGGGTTAGGGTTACGTTAATTTTAGGGGTTAGGGTTACGTTGTTTTAGGGGTTAGGGTTACGTGGTGGTAGGGTTGAGGTTCGGGGTTGTGTGTTGAGGCAAGGGTTGGGATTGGGGTACGGTTTAGTTCATTCCAAAAGCAAACATTTTAAGATCTAGATATAGTCCCACTCCCATGGGACAACATATGGATAAAACGGCAAAAAAACCCAAATAAAAAAAAAATATCAGTTTAATCCAACAATTCCAGCGCAAAACTTAGTTTCGTATATACATGTAATATGCTAGAGTTCATCATTGTCATAAAGAGTCAATATCAATTTTACACATAAAATACATAAAATACATGGATATGAAATAGCATTAGATAGAATGTCCGCACAGGTTCTCGAACCCACGCCACCAAGCAACAATCTGAAAGGAAAGAAATCATTAGTACACACGCCTCAGCTCGTACGCCCACTGGGGCAAGCTGGCAGCAAACAGATTTTCCTATGTCTTGAGCTTACATGTGACTTATATCACACACTGAACATGGGCTCTGAAGTGTAACGACAAGCACGACTGCCCTTGAAATATGACTACAGAGGGCATCCTGTAATGGGGGGCACTTTGGTCTATCATGGCTGTAATATTATTAAATGCACCCCTTCCTCAAATGCCCGGGGGTGCATTCTATAACGGCCTTCGGCCGTTATAGAATGCCCGTAGGGCATTCTGTAACGGGGTGCATTTAATAATATTACACCGGTATCCATTATTCTGGCCAATCAGAATATGATTCAAACCATGTGATTTGTATGCCGTCACCTGAGTATGTTGACAAGAAAGTGTGGACTGAAAAAATGAAGACATTTTGGTGGCTAATTTAGAAGAACATTTATATTTGTATGATATAAAACTTCCTGTATGCAAAGATACAAATAAAAGATAGATTGCTAATTAAACGAAGGTTCAATTTTGCCTCCAAAAATTAACGATTCCCACCGAAATACATGTATATGTCAAGGAAACTCCTTCAACCTCTTTCAACCTGTCAGCTGTTGGTCGCCCTGTCTGAACATCACAGGTAGGTTGAAAGAGGTTGGTGGTTGCTGCAATTTGAAAGAAAAAGGTCGCCACGTCTGAACCGGCCTGTTGTTCTTGGTCACTGGTTGAAGAGATTGCCAGAGGGAAGTTGAAACAGGTTGCCAGATGCGTTCACACATGGCAACCTGAGGTTGCTATAGAGGTTGAAGGCAAAAAGTCGCCCCGTCTGAACCGGCCAGTTCCACTGTTACTTCTTCATGACGTCAAGTCTGTTGCTATGTTTGTATTGTCTTTTTTGTTGTATGTTGAACAGTTTAATATCTATTTATTTGTACTATCTCCTTTAGTGACCCCTTGTATAACATAAAACTGTTTGGGTTCGGAGATTGTTTGGGCTACTCGCAGGGTACTGATGGACGCCTCCTTTAACACGGGCCATTGAACTACAGATCTTTTTTGAAGATGGGGATTTGGCCTATAGTGGTTTAAGGTGTGCTGCCCTTTAGTGCTCAGCTGGCGATTGATGCCTTATGCGAGGGTCCGTGGGTTCGAATCTGGAAGAAAGACGTGATGACTTTCACCTTAGAAACCCGTTTCTATTTTCATATCTTGAACACAATAAATTGGCAAGTATTTTACTGAATGATTTGGAGAGTAACAGTGGAATTGTTAGAGGGATCTTGTCACAAACATGCTGTGAATTCGGTATTTTTTCCAGATCTGTATACCATCCGCCGCGTTTCTTTTGATGGTAATCTGATCACGGCCGGTGCAAGTACATGTAGCCCACAGTACGTCAAATGTATTGACCAAACGGCTTTGTTGGATTCGTCAGGAGAAGATGTGAAGTACGGTACTAGGAGGAGGCCGAGGAGGGGGAGGAGGAGGGGAGAGAGGGGTAAGGACACTCCAAACCAGGGCCGGATCCAGGTTTCAGAAATACGGGGGGCACAACCATGGGGGCGAAGCCCTCAGTTGACGCATACCAGAGGTGCGGACACAGGAAGGGGGGGCCTCCACCGGGAAAGTTTGAAAAATCAAAGCTCTGCGATGCGATTTCCCAGCATCCTGGACATGAAATACTAGAAAATACTAGACGATTCTTCCAAAAAATGCAGTAAAATCACTGTCCCTCAAAAATACGGGGGCACGTGCCCCCTCTAAATCCGGGCCTGCAAACTGACGTGCTGGGAAATCAGAAGTGTTGCGAATGAGGACAGGGGACGGGGTGTTCAACAATAGATTCTGAAGCTTTAACTGGAAGAGGGAAATGATGGCTTGGCGTCTGATGAAGGCAGTTTTACATAACGCGGCCCTTGCCATTCTCAATCTTGCTAACTTTGGATTGGGCGGAATTAGTGAACATGCAGTGTGGCAGTTACCAATATACTGGCTGAGACATAATCGACGGCTGCTGATGTTTTCAGCTGGTATGGCACAGAGCTACGTTTGTAATTTTCTCACAAAGGCCGGGGCTGATGTGAATGCTAAAGACGACAACGGACGGTCGGCTCTTATGATATCGGCATGTAATGGACACAGCGACACATGTGATATTCTGATAAAGGCAGGGGCTGATGTAAATACCAAAGAAAACCAGGGACGGTCGGCTCTTATGATGTCGGCTCAGAATGGACACAATGACACATGCGGTATTTTGATAAAGGCAGGGGCAGTTGTAAACGCTGGAAGCAGCGATGGATCTACAGCTCTTATAATATCAGCTATGAATGGACACAATGACACATGTGATCTTTTGATAAAAGCAGGGGCTGATGTAAATGCTGGAAGCAGCGATGGATCTACAGCTCTTATATTATCAGCTATGAATGGACACAGTGACACGTGTGATCTTTTGATAAAGGCAGGGGCAGATGTAAACGCTGGAAACAACGATGGATCTACAGCTCTTATAATATCAGCAATGAATGGACACAATGACAGATGTGATCTTTTGATAAAAGCAGGGGCAGATGTAAATGCTGGAAACAGCGATGGATCTACAGCTCTTATATTATCAGCAATGAATGGACACAGTGACACATGTGATCTTTTGATAAAGGCAGGGGCTGATGTAAATGCTGGAAGCAGCGATGGATCTACAGCTCTTATATTATCAGCAATGAATGGACACAGTGACACATGTGATCTTTTGATAAAGGCAGGGGCAGATGTAAATCATAAAAATGACAATATGTGGTTGGCTCTCCTGATATCGGCTCAGAACGGACACAGTGACACATGTGATCTTTTGATAAAGGCAGGGGCTGATGTAAAGTCTAGAAACAGCGATGGGTCTACAGCTCTTATAATATCAGCTATGAATGGACACAGTGACACATGTGATCTTTTGATAAAGGCTGGGGCTGATGTAAATGCCAAAAACAACATCGGATTGTCGCCCCTTATGCTATCGGCTTTCTTTGGAGAGTGTGACACATGTGATATTCTGATAAAGGCAGGGGCTGATGTAAATTCCAAAAATTTACTTGGTCAGACCCCATTGATAATTGCGTCAGTTAGTGGACATAGCGAAATTGCCGAAATACTTTTAAGAGCTGAGAGTGTGATTGAAACTCCCGACCTACTTGGATTAAGTTGTTTGAATTACGCTGCAATCTACGGACACCTAGATATGTGTAAACTTATATGTGGTCATTGCCCAGGATTTCTTGACGAAGTCGATAAATATCTTATCAATTCTGGCGATAAAAGTCTGCAATTCTTTTCGATCTCAACACATCAAGAAAGTGTGACATTGGACTTGAGTAGATTAGAAAGTGCTGATTGTCTTCGTATGGCGCTCATCTTAGCAGGACATGGTCTTGTGAATCTAAAAGGGAAAAGACGGTTACCTTTACAAAATGTTATTGACTACAGTATCTTTGACAAATTACAACATCCCGAGGGTAAGGCTGTCAAATGTGCCTCTCTATTGCCCACCGATGTGCCCAAGAGCCTTCCTAAAGTCAGCGACCTGGTACGTTGCCCCGGTATTGGCGATATCGATGCTTTACCAGCCGATTTGGTCCGAGAAATATTGAAAGACATTGAGAGTGAAGTTGAAAACACCGTGAGGCGTGTATATGCTGACTTAGAGAAAAACGATATCATTCTGTGCGGGAGCGCTGGGGAGCGTACAAAAGTGATTGTGCCAGATGAGTGCGATTATATGATAACATTTGAGATTGGATCAGATGACATGGAAGACAAAGAAATCATCGATTTTCAGGATGGTTACAAGTATTTCAAACGCCGAACGGGTAGGGGCGGGCCGTATGACGCTTTCCAGATGTTAACCGGAAGTAAGGTATTCCATGACAACTTTTGCCTCGAGTTAAGGAAAGCTGCCTGGAACACACCTTCAGCAGGCGTGAAGTATCAAATGAGCCTGAGGCAGACTATTGATGGAGGTCATGCCAGCACTGAAATAAGGATCAAATGTGATCCAAAAATTGTTGAGAATCTAGTAGTTTCTGTCGACCTCGTCCCGGTACTACATTTCAAAGACCAATGGCCCGAGTGTCTTATTCCACACACGTGGATGATGGACAAGGAGCAGCTCAAATCACATGGGTTCTTTTTAGTAGCCAAGCCGCCTCACAGGAACAGTGAACTTGGAAAGTCGATGAGGGAGAAGAACCAGGAAAAGCAACGCACTCAACTCTGGCGTGTCTCCTTCCCTCACCTGGAGACGAAACACATCTCCAATCTCGAACCCAGGGTGCGAGAAGCATACGTCGCAGCAAAGTGTTTACGAAATCCCGATGTCTGCCGGATTCTGGTGATAGATGCAGACGGTATCCTCCACAGGACAGACGAATATGTGAGCAGCTATGCACTTAAGACTGTCTTCCTGCACAACGTTGAGGATTTCTTATACCGTGAGAGGAGTTTGATAGAAATGGTACGAGTCATATACAGAGACTTGGAAGGTTGCCTTCACGATGGTTTCTTGCCGCTGTTCTGGCAACATGACGTGAATCTCCTTGGAGGACTGAAGATCGACCCGAAGAAAGCACTGCGTGTTGCCAGACTGATGAGGAAGTTCGTCGATGAGCTGTACGACAAGGAAATGGCCGAGGCTGCAACCGGTGATGGTGTGGAGTCCGAGGTGCAGGGAACATCCACAGGCTCGTATTCAAAGCTCCTGGAACCTGTCAGTCAGTTTGGATACTTCGCATTCACCGAGAAAGATGATGAGGGGGAAGGAACGGTGAAAATTTTCCAAGCCGTCGAGCGAAAAAGAAAGTAAGTTTATACGGGCTGTAGTACTTCATCTGTTGAGTCTCACCTCAAGTCTGTGTCACAATACATCTAATGGGGCTATCCAGGGAAAACTAAACATCCAGGTGGCCCTCCTATACTATAAGTCCAAGTGTCACTCTTTGCAACATGGCACAGTATGGAAAGTGGACTGTTCAGAAACTTAAAAATGACTTATCAAACAGAGGAGCGTCACTTACAGACAGAAATAGGCAGAAAAAGTGATCTGATCATTTTCTACCTCAGATGCCTCCATCATTGACGTAATCATCATATCAGACTTGATATTTTGTCCATCACACTCTTATCTGATGGCACAAATCGGCTCCTATAACCAGTTAAACACCCAGAGCAACCAAAGTTCTGCCCTTAGGTTTTTATACCCTAGAAATCAAATGGGCTGATTATTTTTGATCTGAGATGTTTGGGTCGTGGTGATATCGACGTTCGATATCACGAGATTTGATATTTTGAGATAATTGCCACTTTGTCAACTGATCAACATGAAACAAGCCTTAAAGGGACTCTAGAGGCAGCTTTTTAGTGCATATTGATATGATTGCTAATGTCGCGGGTGTCGAAGAACGATGGGATAATATAATAATAATAATGGACTTCTCATTCTCCTCGTCCTTATTCAGGGGGATCGCTTGGCATTTGGTTCAGCAGAGAGGTATCCATTACAACGCATAAACTTAACTTAACGAATCAACTCATCATAACTCCTTTAATATATTCAAACTATCCAAATATCATGACGGAACAGTACAATCGTTTCTTAAACTCCAAACTTTGCTCTAAAATTACTCCATATTTTCAACTCTACTCTCCGAGTCTACATCTGTCTCTATCAGTCTGCATAAACTCATCTCTACTCTATCAACATGTTCTAGTCTCCTAATCTCTGCTATCTGCTATACTATTTTCATCCATTCTCTCTACATGTTCTAATCCCTGCTATTTTACTTGTTCCAATCTGGCTCCCTATTCTTGGGGCGTGACTTATATATGGAATACCTGTGCATTCTTTGTGCATTTCTTTGCCCCAAGTCACCGAAACTTCCAAATAAAACCTTATGATTCCAAATTAGTGCCCATTCTCTTTGCCCAGTTTTCCATTGTGTTAACTTGTATATAAAGATATAGGTTATTGGCGGGCAGCCACTTCCAGGCATCAGGCTACTTCCTATAAGTCACACTTCTGGCAAGAACTCTCTTACCTAATTATCATATCAACTTGGCAGACTCGTAACTCTCGACTGGGCTTCAGCCAAATACATGTAAGTTGGCAACTCGACAGTTCATCACCATTTGAGTTAGTTGGCAACTTGACAGTTCATCACCATTTGAGTTAGTTGGCAACTTGACAGTTCATCACCATTTGAGTTAGTTGGCAACTTGACAGTTCATCACCATTTGAGTTAGTTGGCGGCTTGACAGTTCATCTCCATTTGAGTTACAACCAAGAAGTTGGCAATTTCACAGCTTCTCATTTGAGTTTCGTTCAAAATACATTATCATAAAAGAGATATGGCTAACGGCCAACTCTGGCTAACTTCCAGGTTTCCTATCTGGAGCCAACATCCTGACACTAACACAAAATTGGTGGCATGAGGATCCAACCTCGGCATCAATTTTGAAGTAAAATTTCATCAGTGTCAATATTTGATTAACAATTCATGAGTTCGTGGTCACTAGCGCCATCTATTGCATAGTGGAAGTACTGTTAGTAGCCCAATAACAAGCTGCCTCTAGAGTCCCTTTAATTCATGCCTGTTTATCCAAGGACAGGACTGTGGTAAAATTCTCAGCCTCATGTGTCCAGGTGACTGAGATATCATGAGATTTTGATATTTTCAAACTTGATAATTTGCAATATCTCTGCCCGTGGTTGAGGTGTAGAGACATGATATCACAGGTTATTGGGCATGCCCATTTCAATTATGCACTAATTCAATTATGCCTATTCCAGACGCAAATTTACACTGTCACCCCAGTGTGTATTTGGTATTGCCTTGGGCATCGACAGAATCAAATCAGTGATACTGAAGGTACCTCCAAAGTCACTTTACTTGGAAAAGGGCCGTGTTTAGCACAAAAGCGCGGGAGTGAAGGCCTTGGGTCCGTTATGCGATTGGGCTTATTTTAAGTGGCAGTAACGATGACGACCTCTCATTGGTTATCGCTGTGATGCAAAGAAGCTCAGTGATCACGTGACTTTTTACCGCCGTGGAAACCCAGAAAAAAATTCGGTCACCATAGAAAGCATGGCGAACACATGAATATTGTAGTACTCATCCAGAGAACTTGGCCATACATTGTAGTGTACATGTATTATCAAACCCTTATTTCAGGAATAATTTTCTTTTCTGGGCACCCCCCTTTCATTGGACTCAGCCCAAATGGCCTCGGTCACCACTCTGAAAAAAATACCCACTCATGTTGAGTACTTTAGACTACTCATCAGTCACTTTGGCCCTCAGATGAGTAGGAAGGTACTCATCGGGCCAAGGAGTTGCATTTGGAGTTCCTTGCTACTCGCTATGAGTACCTTTCTACTCGCTATGAGTACCTTTCTACTCATCTTAGGGATAAAATGAGTACCCCAAAAGTACTTAGCATGAATAGGATTTTTTTTCAGAGATGCTTTGATTATGATGATTGACTATCAGGTTTGGTCATTATTTTTCAGGGCTGTGGATTGCCTGGATAATGCCACGGAAGGGGCACACGTCAATAGATCTCTGGAAGATCACCTGGCATTCTTGCACGAAAATGATACAGTTATGAGCTTCGTTAATGCTGCAAAGGGAAACGAGGGAACTCCCCTGGGTGATGCATTCAGGAGATTAATGTCGGAAGATGATTCTTCTGAGGAATTTTGGGGTTACGTGCAGGATAACAATCTGCTTGAACTTTTTTCGGCCGTGATTAATGACGCGCAGGCGACTCCTTTAGTTACCGAAGTTTGTCTTCAGACCTTACATACCTTACATGCCTTAAAGGTCAGTAAAACATTGTTTGAAGATGAATTAGACTGAAGACTGATCATGTCTTTCAATCAACTTAATTCTTTCAGCTGTGGAAGCGGCGTGGAGTGAAAAGTTGAATATCATTGATGACCACTGCAAGTTGTTAATATTTTGGGACATCAACAACTTTTAATTGAATTCAACAACTTTAAACTTGAAGTTAAGAGCTGACCTTTTACTTCAATCAAACTGTCCATTGTTCATGTACATGTACATGCTTCATGAACCATTTGTTAGGCTACTCTTCTCCGTTCTTGTTTGTTGATGATGGTGGATCGTTATCTTAGATGTATGAAGAAACTTATTCATGTCCTGGCTGTGGGTATATCAGGCCCCATATTCAGGTCTACGTATGACACTTATCCTTTTATTGTTCAACACAAAAGATAAGCATCAATAGCAAGTTCGACTTCATCATTGCATCCTGAGCATCTCTGTCGAAGTCGGGTTCGGCGAGGTCGACTGCAATGTTGTGCAACACGGCTGTTGCAATGATCAACATAGCTGTGTCGAGTTTAACAGGAACACCTGTTCCTAGGTATGGAAAGCGGCGTTTCCAAACTCCAAACATTCCTGAATGTCGTCCCGGTGTAACGGTACAGAGTGTCCCCCTGTAAAAAGTGTCCACTTCTATAGTTGTTGAATGACGGAATAAGCAGCATGACTATAGAAAACCAATCCCCAGAGATCAGAATGTAACATTCCCTTTACACCTCACCAGCTGTCTTTGGTCCTGGGTTGATAAACAGCCAGCACACGCAGCAACCCTTTGAAGAAAGTCACCCATCTTCTTGGCTTTCCCTACAGAAATGACAGAAATCAGCCTGTAAGGGACAGTTTTAGGATACCCCAAGGGTATCCTAACGATTTAAGGTGGAGATGGGCCGAATGTTAGGAATTCCTTATCCTAAAAAACCTTCTAGAAATGGGTCAATCTTTGCATTAGGAGAGGATTTTCAGGTATATCTTTGGCGGCATTTTAGGATGCTTCTAGAATAGAAAATGGTGAAAGTGTCACTAAAAGGGCCGTTTTAGGTCCACCTTACGCTGTTAGGAGTCTTCTAGAATACGGGCCTTTGACTATGAATCCTGGGCTCGAAAACAAGATTTTTCGCCCTGGAGGAAAAAAACAGACAAATGTGCTTTCACACTGGAGCACCCAGCAATTTTTTCTGAAGCTATGTGATGAAATGTATGTAAATTATGTCCAGTTATCTCCGGCACTGTTTTTAGCTCCAGACATTGAAATTGTCTGGAGCAGAAGGCCATTTCCTAGGAGCTATTGCTCCAGAGCTCCAGACTATTTTCGAGGAGTAGGCTAACTAATGCCTAGGTCACATATCCACCGGGCCCCGTACGAGTTTCCCCACCCGGCGGCTTGACGTGGATTTTAGAGACCGTACGAGCCCATTACGATTTTCATGTCTACGGTGTGTGTGGTCACATATTCTATCCGGTGAAAATAGATGGAAAGCAATCGCAAGACGCCCGCCAACAAACCGCAAAGGTGCCGGCCAGGCGGCCGTGCGGTAAGCTTCCGAGCTCTGTCCGATGAACACATGCGCCCCAAAGCGCTAAGCTGGGGCCGCAAGGCGCCCGTCAATCTTTTTTCACGAGAATTGGCAGAAAAATCGAAGCCCACCGGTCACCGACAGCAGCCCGCACAGGATCCGTAGGGCTTTCTACAGCCTACCTGCAGGTCAGGCGAAAACGCCGGGAAAATTGGGAGCAGCCAGCTAATCAATGCGGCGCCCGTACGGCTGGTGAAAAATGTCCCGGTGCCCGTGGCAACCGTGAGGGAACCGGCCGGGCACCGTACGAAATTGGCGAAAATCGGCCAAAATGTATGTTTTTACTCCCCGTACGGGCCCCGGAGTGGATATGTGACCTAGGCATAAGCCTTGGAACGTCCCAAAACTAATGAAACAACAAACATGTTTTTTTTGCTATTTTGTCATTCTCCCATCGTCGTTTTGACTGCTTAGGCACCGTCACGTTCTCTAAAATTTGCTAGGGGGTGGGGTGCTGAACAGCCAGTATGACGCCCTGTCATTCCTGGTGATTCCACATTTTCCCCTGGCGGTGCCATTCTCGCCTTTAAGAGCTCGAACTGTGCTAAAATTCTGATGTCTTCACCAAAGAATGGCGGAAAGGCCCGAAATGTTACGAATGCTCGAGGACAAGGGGACCAGTCTAGCCTGTGGCGACGGGACGAGTTTAAAGCACTCATAGGTGTTGAAAGCTGGAATATGAAATAAGCCTCACCACTTCCGCAGCCGTAGGTTGTTTTGTTATGTCCAGAAGGTATACTTGGTATAGGCCTACACCATTTTTCATTTACGTTACTTAATTTTCGCAACTTTTGGGTGATTTCATGGCTTAATTAATTTTGGAACGTTCCAAGGTTTAATTACTGTCATGGCTGTACATGGTAATCGTAAACTCAAGAACGTTTGAATGCTGCCTCGTTTCACAGACTTCGTTCAGGACATGGGGCCCGTTTCATAAAGTGACTTCAAGCTAAGCTAGGTACCATTAATTCTATCAATGCATTTTCCATTTGGTCAAAGGTGCATGCCATTAGCTTAAAGTCTCTTTGGGCCGATAATAAACGTTGGCTAAGCTAACCGTTGGTTCCACCAAAAATAGATAGACGTGCGAAAAATGTACAACTAAATTTTTCACCCCAAAGGCCCGTTTTCTAAGCTCTGTAAACCACGGTGTACAATCAACCTTGCCGTACAGCTGCGGGAGAAAGTTCCGGTCACATACGCTTCGATTCCAAATTACTGAATACCATTGCTACATGTAAGGGCAAATTGATAGCCCTAGGTGAATTGATACACCATAAAAGACATGCTGCTGTAATATCTCCCCAAAAATTCGCAGGGGAACGCATCGAAAATCGGCAATTTTAAAATGAACTGTACGGCTGCGGGAGAAGTCTAATTCTCCCACAGCCGTACAGTTCCTTTTAAAATCGCCGATTTTCGATGCGTTCTCCTGCGACTTTCTGGACGATATTGCAGCAGCTAGGCCTTTTTAGTGTATTCATTCACCTAGGGGCTGTCATTTTGCCCTTAGCAATGGTATTTATAGTAATTTGGAATGTCAGCTTTGCCAAGCGTATGTGACCGGAACTTTCTCCCGCAGCTGTTCGGCAAGGTTGATTGTAGTACACCGTGATAGCGCTTACTATCCATCCAAACAGGGCTTTTTGATGAAAATTTAGTTGTGCACTTTTCGCACACCTATCTATTTTTGGTGGAACCAACGGTTAACTTAGCCAAAGTCTATTAAATTGGCCCTTTATGGAACAGGCCCCTGGCTGTGTATGGTACATGTAATTTTCTTTCAGTACTCAAGAACCATTTTTATGTGCCACCTTGTTTCACAAACTTGGTTTATGTCCTGTGGTAGTGTATGGTGATGTTGAACTCAAGAACCATTTTCTGCTGCCTCGTTTCAAAAAATTTTTCATGTCCTGACTGTGTATGGTAGTCATGAACTCAAGAACCTTTTATGTGCTCCTTCGTTTACAGACTTTATTAACATGTACATGTATATTCTGGCTGTATATGGCAGATTTGTACTCGAGATCCATTATGCGATGCCTCATATCACAGACTTGGTTCGTACCGTATCTATTTTGTGATGGCATGGTATTCTTGTAGACATACTCAAGACTGAGTAGTTTCGGTGTGAGGCAACATTCTAAGTGTCGCCTCGTGACGATCAGTGACGTCACTTCCCTTTTCGCGGCGGGGGAGGTGATTGGCAGGGTCCCGTGGGGCGACCCTGGCGAGCGGCCTGTTTTAGGCGCTGGAGAGGGGCCCACGGCCAGGGTTACTTTTTCGTCGGCCCCCCTCCCCCGTCGATTGGCCGCCCCCTCCTCCCATTGCTTCAAAACAGTTTGCCTGATTTTCATTCCCCAATACTCTACTATCAAGGCAATGAGAGGAGCGAGGCGACGCTCAGGATGAGGCAACATTTCGTCGGCTTATCATGTGTGTATGCTTTTCTTAGTGGATTGAAGAAATATTTCAGTGTTCTGCCTCGTTTCACCAACTTTGTTCATATTCTACCTTTATATGCTATTCTTGTAGGCCTACTCGAGAACCATTTTAGTGTGACTGATGCCTCATTTCACATACGTACTTTGTTCATATATTCTGTGTCTACTCTGTGCTATTTCTGTACCCAAGAACCGTTCAGTTTGATGTCTCGTTTCACTCTGTGTCCAGCCTGTGTATGTTATTCTTGTACTCAAGCACCGTTTATGTGATGCCTCATGTCGCAAATTTTGTTCATTTTCTGCTTATTGCACGCTATTTTATTGTACTCGAGAACCGTTTTAGTGGTGATGCCTCATTTCACATACATGTGTGTGTATGTTCAGCTTCTGTGCTATTCCTGTACCCAAGAACCGTTCAGTTTGATGTCTCGTTTCAAAAATTTTGTTACTGTGTCTAGCCTCTGTATGCTATTCTTGTACTCAAGCACAAGATGGGAATGCCTCATGTCGCAAATTTTGTTCCAAAAATGATATTTTTGGACTGGTTTTGTTTGCGTGGTCCACAGCACTTTGCTGTTTTCTTTCTTGGGATTGGGGCCTTGGGACAGGTTACATTCTTTCTGATTCTGAGTGGTGCCTTTTGCAAGGCACTTAGTGTAATTATTATTTTCTCTTCATATCAAGTGGGAGATTAGTCAAGGCTCTTTGTTTCACTGTCAGCCGCCATCGTGCATGATTCACGTGGCTGGTGCATTTATACAAAAACTGGAATATTATTGTCAAGCGAAAAGTCTGTTGTCTACAAAGTATTCAATGTCGAAATTGCTGACTGAACTTGGAACTTTGGATGGGGTGTCCTGGGCCGAGCGCAAAGAAAGTCCGATAGTGCTTTCTCTGCCTATATCGGCGGCTTAATCAATGGGATGCGTTATATTATAACTAACTGCCGATAGGCGCCGGTAGCAGTATCCTATTACTGTTAAAATGTATAGTAGGCGTACCTACATGTATCAATAGTGAGCTTCTGCAAGCGCCCGGTTAGGCTCTACGACGACGTTTATCTATATTGTGTGAGTGCACCCAAACGGCCGAATTTATAAAACATAGCAAAACCTTACAAGCCAAAGCCCCAAGACCAAGCTTTTGCTTGTCAAGGAGAAGCACAAGCCAAAGACTTTGCTCACAAACATACTCTACTTTCATAGATTTAAGACCGGTCGTGGATATGCAAGCCACGCCCCTCTGCATAACTTTGCACCGCATGGTTCGAATCGGTGAATAGAGCTGACCATCGATGTATGATTGACGTCTTCCCTGCCCCTTTGTGCTGTTTACATCACGATTTGTAAGCAATGCCTGGATAACCGATGCCGAATGAATAGGCCTACCGCACTTACTGACCGTGCCTTTTGCATCACTAGGCCCACCAGTATATGGGGCGTTTCATAAGAGTGGAACCTCAAGTTTCTGTTTTATGAAAAATCTATCGTTGATTAAGTTCAAACTTTAAAAAACAAATATCGGAACAGTAGGCCTACAGTGCACAGTGCAGCACGACATCATCATGAGAAAAGTAACTGAATTGGCCATTGCATTTTCTAAAGATTATTTCATCACTCAGCATTAGAAACGGCCATAAGTCTAGATTGTGCTTGAAAATTCTGCACTGAATCAAAGTTGTGACTAAAATTTTTATTTCATTTCTAATGTTTTACCGGGTATATGAATTCAAATTCAGGTACGCGACGATGCGTTAAAAAATTCCCGTCAGCACCGATGAAAAAAAGGATCTACAAAGCGTGTCATTTGTTGAACATTTTTTTCTGAATCACCCTGTGTAGGCCTACATGTGCACGCCATGGTCCCCGAACGACATAACCCAACGGAAAAGAAATTGATCAACCACACGGTACACAGATTGAACCACAAACAGCCACCTGTTTATCCGTACTGACAACCACTAGTCACTTTCAGCCCACCACCACAAGGGCGTTTGTAAACCAAGAAACGAAACAGAAACGAAACGAAACAGAAACGAAACACAGAAACGAAACAGTAATCATCCTTAGTAATGGATATTTGTCTGTAGTACCCACATGACATCGGGACATAGGCACAGGCCTACTGATACTGCAGTGAAGAAGCTAATCTCAGAATTGCATATAGTGGCTGGACAACACAATATGTGTCGGAGACAGATTCCACATTCCTTGCTGTAATTGATATGACTGTGACTTGAGTATTAGGGATATGCCGCCACAAACTCCTGTGGTAAAACTTAAGTAGGTTACTCCCGACACTTCTTCTGTTCTATAAACAGAAGACACTGATCAATGTCAGTGTCGGGAGTTTATGGCCGTGAACCCCAATTGTGTTTGCTTGTTTACTGCTGTTCCTAGCTGGGGTAGTGGAGGTTACGAGGAAGTTGGCCTACTGAGGTCTGGGTTCGATTTTTATTAATTGAAGTTTTTTTTGCATGTAACAAACATAAAATATCAAAGAATATGCTGTTATTTCATGCGTTTTGTAAGGCTGGGGTTGATTGCCTCATACATTGTAATTTGCACATATTTCTATGGTACTGTTTCTTTAGTACACACATCTGAAGGTTAAATATACAGAGTAGGGGACCAACGCCGATTACTAATCTCTTCGAAGCCCTGTGCATGAGGCAAAGACACAGGGCACTTTGCTCTTGACCAACAGGCACTTTTTGGGCAATTTTTTGGGTAATATGCAGGTATCCAACATAAAGCACAAAGAACGACACACAAAATGATAAAAATACGGTACCGGTCATCTTTAGTCTGTAATCTCTTCTAGAAAGTGTATTGAGGAAGACCCCGGGTGAGGTTGAAAATATGCAAAATTCAGAGACGAATTTGTGTATATTTTATCCTAATAAGGCCCTATACGTGTACATACATGTAAGAGTAACTTCTTCCCAGTTGTTTTATTTGGACCAAAAAAGGTAAAGAACCGACATCAGCATGCAGTGTAGGCCCTGTTACCCGGTGCATGGCAAAACAGATGTTGTTTGTTCACAAGGTCACACGATCTGCCTCGAACAACGTTTTCAGGTCACAGGTACATGTATAGCCAGTCCAACTTGAGTTGAAATTGGATTTTGTCACTTTCAAGGATAACCTACATGTACGGTAATTGGTTTCGTTTCGTTTCTGTTTCGTTTCGTTTCTGTTTCGTTTCTTGGTTTACAAACGCCCCCACCACAAGTAGAGAATGTGCGCCAATGAACAACAAGGGACCGTGAGCCTATTCACGCTGTGCTGCACGGGGGCGGTCACAGGCACTAATAATGAACCGGTCTTAAATCTATGAAAGTAGAGTATTCATAATCAATTGCTTAAAGCACCACGGTATTGCAACTTTCCGTCGACAGCCGGCGCCACCGGCACCATGCTCCAATACTGTAGTTAAGCAGTTCGCCCCAGTGTTGGCGAATGTATGATTACACTACAATGCACGTAGTAGCATGCGTAGTTTACCAAGTCGTCAATAGAGGTCTCCCTTAACGCGGGTACGTGTAACGCAGGATTGGGAAGCAATACTGTGGTCCTTTAAGCTAATGACCTTTTCTTACAAGGCCAAGCAAGATCTTGGGTAATACCGCAGTACATAACTATTGTTGAATGGCAGAGGCACTACTGGTGAACGTATACTTTTCATCACATGTCGCACAGGCGGATACGGGGGGGGGGGTCTGGGGGTTCGAACTTCCCCATTGGCGACAAGAGATAACATTGTTTTGTAATTACTAAACATTTAAAAACATCTCACCTGTCGTCTATAGCGCCTTCCCGTCTGACGTAGTCCTAGTCTTGATGATACGGTTGTTGCATCGACGATTCGGCGGTTTCGCAAAAAGCGAGATGTTTGATGTGTAGCGATTAATAAAAACTGTTTTCTTTGGTCTCCAAGGGGGGTTTCAATCCCCAGAACCCTCTCTGTATCCGCCCCTGCTCTTACATGCATGAACATGGTGTCCAGAAAGGGAAAGATGCTCCTAAGGCAGAGGTCAATCCACTCTGGAGGAGCTTGCAAAAATGAGAGCAAATGCTTCACGGCATGAGGAAAAGTTCATCTTTATGTATACGTGCTCAAGCATTTTCTATCTGATGAAGCTAATGATCGCAAGACAAAGTTTCTGCTAATTCTTGAGTTGCTTCTTCTATGAAGCAAAAGCAAAATGTTATAAATACCACTTCAAGAAAAAGCCCAGAAAAAGCAATTGCTAGTTTTTATGAATTCGGCCCATTAGATAAACGGCCGGCGTAATATTAGGCAAAATACAGTAAGCCTAGCTGGCGGCCTTTCGGCTCTATCAGAAACCCAACAGTGTTAATAGACGCAGAAAGTGTGTCACTGTGTCATCCTGAAACAATCAACCTCATAATGCCAAGAAGTCCGGCGTCGTAGTTATACCTATGTTTCCCGGTATCTATGTGTCCCAGTTCCCAGGTACCTGTGTGTCCCGTACATATGTTCCCCCTATTAAAGGGGGTACACATTTTGGTTCCCGAAGCTACCGCTAGAGAGTGCTGTCAGATGGTAGCTTCGGTAACGGCCGGACATCTTGCCCCCAGAAAACGGATACTGGATCACGTGATCGTCCAAGGGGTATGGATTTTTGAGTTAACGGTCGATGATCACGTGATCCGATGTTCGCGGCAATGACGTCACGCTGGGGGCAAAATGGACGGCCGTTACCGAAGCTACCATCTGACAGCACTCTCTAGCGGTAGCATACTTGACGCTAGGTGGCGATATCGGAGAATATCACCACTAGTATCGGCGCTAGGTTTCCATCTTGAAAAGTAGTGCGAGCGCGGAGCGAAGAGTAGAAATTCTTCTAATTGTTAAGCGGTCACCCCATCACTCGTTTTCTACGCTTACAATATAGATCGTTGAAAATAGGTGTATAAAGGTAACGTCGGTGGGAGTAGATATAAAGTAATAATAAAGTTATTCTGTTTCATTTTCGACAAGATAAATACTGTTTTCTGCAAATAATACCATTTTGAAAAAGAAGTTCGCGTCACGTGATCGACCAGCCCACCGACGATGACGTCAAGATTTTCAAGATGGCGATCTAGCGTCGATGGCAGTGTTAAAATTTTCGTCCAAGTATCGAATAATTTCAACGCTGCGTGCAGTATGTAGCGGTAGCTTCGGGAACCAAAATGAGGGGGTACACTGTTGTTGCTCAGAAAGTTGGAATATCATTGTCTGCGAATTTCCGTATTTCCATTAATTCCAGTAAACATTTTTTTAAAAATTATTTCCACGCGTGTGGGTCGATTTCAATGAAACTTCATCAGCTGATGGGGACATTACGGGAGCAATGGTTGCTGCTGTGGCTGGTGTTCTGAAACCAGTGCATCGCGGCTGTAGGGAGCTGCCAGAATTTCATAAAAGCGCGGTTTCACAGAAATGACCTGAGATGCATAGCAATTGAGTTCTTAAATATATTTGTTGAAAGTTTAATTCTTACCCTCAAACAAAACCACTAAAGTGATTTATCTACACTTAGAAGCTTTCAAGTCAATTTTCAAAAGCGGTATTTTTCACCAATATTCGGGCAGCTCCCTACATCCACGACTCGCGAGCACTCTCTAAACACCAACCACAACAACCAATGACCCCATCAGGTGATGAAGTTTGATTGAACTCGACGTACACGCACAGAAATAATTAAAAATTTTTTTATTGGAAATAAATGGAAATTCTCAGAATATTCCTACTTTATACATGTATGTATAGTCTGTTTAAACCATCTGGAGCTCGATGGGCGTATGTCAATCAAACCTAGTAACCGGAAAACAATGAACTTAGGGTTTACTCTAAACGGTCCAACACACATTGCTTTATAACCAGCTGAACCTTGGTTCGAAATTGAACATGCAACTAGGCCTTGATTTGAAATTGAACACAGGCATAGACATGGGATTGGCTGGAAGTAATCTGTCAATGAAACACATTTCAATAGCCAGACTTCACCAACAATACCAAGGACTGCCTGACAACCATGGGTCCTCCCATCGAGCTCCAGATGGTGTAAACAGACTTTAGTACCCCATCAGTGAGTACCCAGTGTAGTCCAAAGTACCCCTTTTAATATGCGGGAACTACATGTATTAGCCTATACATGTATTTCTTTATTTCCTCCTGATAAGAAGATATACATGTACAAGATTGGAAAAAGAAAACAAAATACATGTATTTACAAATTCATTAGAAATAAATGCAAACAAACCGAAAAGAAAGATGGTATTATCTTTCAAAAAGGCAATAAGGCTGGTATAGGTAAGGCATGCTATCTATTCCTTCACCACACTGACAGCATTGAAGACAATCTACAGCTTTTACAGGTAAAGGTAGCAGCAGAATCCACAGGAGCTTGTACCGCTAATTTCGGTCCTACCCCCTATCCTCTATAATATATAGGGGGTAGGACCCCCGAAATTAGCGGTACAAGCTCCTGTGCAGAATCATCCTGCTGTAGATTGTCTTCTAAATCTAGTTCAGGCATTTGCATACCTTTTCACACGTCCCGTCATCAAAATCCCATAAGTGACTATTCCCACATCTTCCCACAGCAGGGCTTTGGTCTCGTTCCTATTCATACACTCCACACAAAGTGTGTGAGCGGATGAAGAGGAGCTAGGTAAAAACCCCTGCTGTGGGAGGATGCTACTCACAATTCACCGAATACTCGTCTGCAACTCTTTCCCAAAACAAATTACGATGTCCACTAAAAAGCTGCACATTCACAAAAAAAGTGCATTTAAGGATCAGAGTAGCTTTTCAAACACTGTTCGCATCATACATGTATGTGACGGTATCTGATTGCACTAGTATGGTTTGAGACTAGCCAAGAAACCATAATTTCTATTACGTTTAGGACCACGATGAGCTGCTATATCCATAGCATAGATGGATAGGCCTACGCAAAATTCTATGCAAATTTTCACTTCCACGCTCACAAAGCGAAGGTTTTTCAGCTCCGTTACCGGGAAACGTAGGTAGGGGGAAACACAGGTACCGGGAAACAGAGGTACCGGGAAAAAGGCCACTGGTAGGTCACTGCCATTTTGAGACTGTCTTGGAATACATGTGTACATGTACGTGTAAAATAGCACGGTTTTGAGGTCAATAGATAAGAGGCGGTTTCCGTTATCGCTGATGAAATAGGATCATTGTGTTCAAACAGTCCATGAGTGGACAGTCCCTGTGTCTGGAATTGCGTCCGTATTTCCGTATTTCTGGAGGGGTGTTTCGCGACAGTCATGCTATCCGTTGAGTAAAGTAGCCTATATTCACAACAGTGCGGCAAAAAATAACAGATAAGTATATTATTTTTATCTGTTTTAGGCCTACTTCGACACAGCAAAAAAGAAACAGGTATAAGAAATTTTTTAGTCGTCGTATTGTGTGGTGAAGGCGGAACATGCCTTGGAGTCACTTCTTCAATGCACAATATGCCGAAGTTGCGCCTAAGTTCATTACCTGATTACTAGGCCTATGTCACACCTGTTTCCCACCTGCAGGGGAAGGTGGGGCATAATAGAACCCTTAACTTAGGCCCTTTCCTGCTCCTTTGTAAATACACCTATGGTGTCTTGGTTGCCCAGATTGGGGTACTTCGGGTCCCCTTTCCAAAATAACAATAACCAAAGTTGCATTGAT
This sequence comes from Notospermus geniculatus, assembly GCA_002633025.1. NCBI lineage: Eukaryota > Metazoa > Nemertea > Pilidiophora > Heteronemertea > Lineidae > Notospermus > Notospermus geniculatus. The sequence continues at coordinate 77,085 of NMRB01002761.1, forward strand.
TCATAATTCACTGAGCCAATGAATTAAGAGTTAAAATTTCTTGAAAAAAAAACGTTTTGCCCCATGATGTGGGCAAAACGGTACATCCCAATGGGGCAAATTGGACTCAACGTTGAAGCCATTAGAGTATTGTCTAATAAATAAATCCTGAAAGAATCAATCAAATATCTTTCTTAGTTACTGAGTTATGACCATCTGAAAATGGTTACAAATGGGAAACGGAGGGTTAACGTGGACACGCCCCCTTTTTCGAGAGCCCCTAAAATCAAAACGGAGGCAGTTATTGAGCTGGAAACAATTGCAATCTTCACCAGGAACTTCTTACTACTAAATATCACAGAATTGAGTAACATTTGACCATCATACTGGGAGCCTGGGTGATTTCAAATGGATTGACCCATACCCCTCGGTCAGATGACCTATGACACCAAGTTTCGGTTCGATTCGATTCTTCGCTTGGCCACCAGGTGGCCAAAACAAAAGTGCAAAGTCCAGTATCTCCTTAACTGTTAACTGGATTGTCTCCAAATTTTTATCATAGGTTCATGACATATGTAAACTGAGGGTTTTTGATTTCACCTACTTTTCAAGGTCATAGAAGTCAAGTCCAAAATTTTGCCATTTTGGTGGCACGTTTCGTGGCTATTTGATCTAATATCTTCTAACTTGGTGTGATCATCTATCTAGGTACGGTACCCTCTGTGTACAGCAAATTTTTGCCCAATTGGAATGCGAATAATGATTACCAAGCATCCATCTTGAAAAATGGACTTTGGCACATATGTCATGAATTCTCAAGCCAGAATGTTTTGACCTTGAAATTTTGACCATAATCGTATTACCCTGGAACTCAATAGTAGGGGAGCCAAAGGCCAGAATTGTGCAAAATAAGGGTTCGAGGTTGCACAAAAAGATATACAATTGCTGTTAACATTTTTTGGTAGGTATATCTGTTCTAAATAAGAATTGGGAGGACTGCTCGGTCATCTCTCTTGCGAACTCCTGTTATGGACCATTTTATAGTTTGCTACTGACTTTATCATTGGACTGGTTTGGGCTGGTGGACTCGGTTTTGTACAGGGCCAGGGAAACCAATGTACAGCTATCTTCTGAACGGTTGGATTTAGACTCTATAAATGTATTACCAACAGATAGAAACGCGGTGCCTCTGAATCAGCCAAGGATGTTCTTAATTGTTTTTGGCAAGTTGAAATCAGTTTTGGGGGTATTTGGTCCGATATACATATCACTGTGTAATTTTACATTAAAACTGCAATGTAGCATGGAGGTGTAAAATAAGATGAATGTAGCAACTGAAAATATTTAAGACCATGCTTATTTGATTCACTGTCCCTATATTTCTATCTGTTGGTAATACATTTATAGGGTCTAAACCAAACCGTTCAGAAGTTAGCTGTACATTGGTTTCCCTGGCCTTGTACAAAACCGAGTCCACCAGCCCAAACCAGTCCAATGATAAAGTCAGTAGCAAACTATAAAAGGGCCCATAACAGGAGTTCGCAAGAGAGATGACCGAGCAGTCCTCCCAATTCTTATTTAGAACAGATATACATGTACCTACCAAAAAATGTTAACAGCAATTGTATATCTTTTTGTGCAACCTTATTCACCATTTTTCGTGCTTGGCTCCCCTACTACAAGGCTTGCCCTGGAACATTTTGATTTAACATTATTTGTTCTTCTGGTACGTTTACCCAGGTAAGCACAAGGACTTTCATTTTCGAAATTGGGTGGATTTAGTGTTATATTTGTGCCTTAGCCTTATTCATATTTCTTTGTTTCTTTTCATGATAACCTGATAACGACCGGATGCAAGGATGACGTCAAGTTCATGGACCATGCCGCTTTGTTGGCTCCGTCAGGGGAGGAAGTCAGTAGAGGAAACAGACAGGGGGTATTCATAAAAAAATCACAATTTGATGACAGCAAAATGATTCTAGTGAAGGCTTAATGAACAGAAACAAGGAAATGATGGCCTGGCCTCTGATGATAACATTTCTTGTTACGGCGGCAGCGATTGCCATTGGCAGTCTCACTAATTTCGGGTTGGACGGAAGTAGTGAGCTAAAAGGATGGCAGTTGTCAATATACTGGCTGATGTACTTGGTCTTGATAACTTTGCTGTACTTTGTTACGTCATACTTTCTAACAGCCACCACTGAAACTGTGTCTGACGTGTATAGAAAATATAATGGACGGTTGCTAATGTCATCAGCTTCGAGGGGATACAGCTACATCTGTTATTTTCTGGTCAAGAGTGGGGCTGATGTGAATGCTAAAAATGACATGGGATGGCCGGCTCTTTTCCTGTCAGGAAAAAATGGACACAGTCACACATGTGCTATTCTGATAAAGGCAGGGGCTGATGTGAATGCTAAAAGCGACAAGGGATGGTCGGCTCTTATGATATCGGCTGAGAATGGACACAGTGACACATGCGATACTCTGATAAAGGCTGGGGCTGATGTAAATGCTAGAAACGACGAGGGATCTTCGGCTCTTATTATGTCGGCTCTGACTGGACACAGTGACATCTGTAATATTCTGATAAAGGCAGGGGCGGATGTAAATGCAAAAAACAACAACGGATGGTCGGCTCTTATGATATCGGCTCGGAATGGACACAGTGACACATGTGATATTCTTATAAAGGCAGGGGCTGATGTGAATGCTAAAGACCACGAAGGATGGTCGGCTCTTATGAAATCGGCTCTGAAGGGACACAGCGACACATGTAATATTCTGATAGAGGCCGGGGCTGACGTAAATGCTAAAGAAAAGGATGCATGGTCGGCTCTTATGATATCGGCTAAGAATGGACACGGTGATACCTGTGCTATTCTGATAAAGGCTGGGGCGGATGTGAATGCTAAAGACAACGAAAGATGGTCGGCTCTTATGAGATCGGCTAAGAATGGACACAGTGAGACATGTGATATTCTGATAAATGCTGGAGCTGACGTAAACGCCAGAAATTTCAAAGGTCAGACCCCATTAATGATTGCGTCATTTGAGGGACATACAGAAATTGCCGAAGTACTAATCAATGCTGGGAGTGTGATTGATACTCGTGATGAAGCAGGAATCAGTTGTTTGGGTCACGCAGCTTTCAGTGGACATTTTGATACGTGTAAACTTATATATGATCACTGTCCAGGGGTTCTTAACGAATATTTTATCAGTTCTTCTAGCGACAAAATGCAATTCTTTTCGATCAAAGCACGTCAAGAAAGTGTGACATTGGACCTCAGAAGATTAGAAAATGTTGATTGTCACCGTATGGCGCTCATCTTAGCAGGGCATGGACTTGTAAATCTAAAAGGGAAAAGACAGTTACCTTTACAAGATGTTATTGACTACAGTATCTTTGACAAATTACAGCATCACAAGGGTAAGCTTGTCAAGTGCGTCTCTCTATTGCCCACCGATGTGCCCAAGAGCCTTCCTAAAGTAAGTGACCTGGTGCGTTGCCCTGGTGTTGGCGATATCGATGCTTTACCAGCCGATTTGGTCCGAGACATAATGAAGGACATTGAAAGTGATGTTGAAAACACCGTGAGGCGTGGATATCCGGACCTAGAGAGCAACGATATCATTCTGTGCGGGAGCGCAGGGGAGCGTACAAAAGTCATGGTGCCAGATGAGTGCGATTATATGATAACATTTAAGATTGGATCAGGTGACCTGAAAGACAAAGAAATCATCGATTTCCAGGATGGTTACAAGTACTTCAAACGCCGAACGGGTAGCAGACATTCGGATGACGCTTTCAAGATGTTAAGCGGAAGTAGGGTATTCCATGACGACTTCTGCAACGAATTAAGAAGCGATGACTTCCACAAAGCTTCAGACTTTCGTTATGAACTTGGCCTGCGGCCAACTAAAGATGGTGGTCATGCCAGCAGTGAAATAAAAATCAAATGTGATCCAAAGATAGACGACAAACTCCTTGTTTCTGTCGACCATGTTCCAGTACTCCATTTCAAAGACGAATGGCCGGAGTATCTTACTCCGCAGACGTGGATGATGGACAAGGAGCAGCTCAAATCAGATGGGTTCTTTTTAGCAGCCAAGCCACCTCACAAGAACAGTGAACTTGGAAAGTCGATGAGGGAGAAGAACCAGGAAAAGCAACGCACTCAACTCTGGCGTATCTCCTTCCCTCACCTGGAGACGAAACACATCTCCAATCTCGACTCCAGGGTGAGAGAAGCATACGTCACAGCAAAGTGTTTACGGAATCCTGACGTCTGCCGGATTCTGGTGATAGATGCAGACGGTATCCTCCACAGGACAGACGAATACGTTAGCAGCTATGCTCTTAAGACTGTCTTCCTGCACAACGTTGAGGATTTCTTATACCGTGAGAGGAGTTTAATAGAAATGGTGCGGATCATATACAGAGACTTGGAAGGTTGTCTTCACGATGGTTTCTTGCCGCTGTTCTGGCAACATCACGTGAATGTTCTTGGAGGACTGAAGATTGACCCGAAGAAAGCACTGCGTGTTGCCAGACTGATGAGGAAGTTCGTCGATGAGCTGTACGACAAGGAAATGGCTGAGGCTGTAGTTGGTAGTAGGCCTAGTGTGGAGTCAGAGGCGCAGGGAAAATCCATGGGAACATATTCAAGCCTCCTGGAACCTGTCAGTCAGTTTGGATACTTCGCATTTCCCGAGAAAGATGATGTGGAGGAAGGAACCGTACAAGTTTTCCAAGGTGTCGAGCGAAAAACAAAGTAAGGCTGCATGATGTACTCCCAATTACTGTCCCAGTCCTGAACTCGGAAAAAATGACTAAGTCCTAAGTTGACGACAGTGGGGTGGGGGTGGTCAGAAACAGTAGTGTCCTGTCCACTTAGGCTACTTGTCCCACTCCCGAGCTTGGCAAAGAATGAAAGCGTGCGATATCTTCAACTTAGGATTTGGTCATTTTTTCTGAGTTCGGGAAAGGGACAACGACACAGAAAAATATTCATCTCCACTTGAGATAAGTGGTGTGTTGAAGCGCTTTGAAACACAAATATCTTGTATTTGAGATAATAATATCTCGAATCGAGAAAGCATATGTCTAATGACAAAGCTTGATATATTTGTGACTCTACCCGAGACAAATAGCGTGTTAAGCCTTCCGATACACAACGTATCTCGCGCTTGAGATGTCAATAATATCGAATCAAGATATTGGTCATCGCAAATAAACTGTCAGTGCGGGCCACCAGTTCGACCTGACGAGATAACAATGTTTGTAATTTGCAAAAAAATACTACAGAAACGCTGACATAAGCCGTGGTTCCACCTATCCAAATCCCCGGGCGAAACACGGGTTTCTTGCGCTTACACCTATTTTTGCCGTGTCTAATAGACCCGTGTTAAAAAACCCCGTACAATGGGGCTATCCAGTATATACTTCAACCTCTTGATAATAGGGGTCTCTACTGTACTATAAGTTCTACTATCCACTTCCTGTTCAGTGAGTTTCATTGTTTATCAGTTCTTTGGGAAGTTTGACGTTGACCTCTGACCTTGACCGTGACCTATGATCATCAGGATTATTACATAATCGAAATTGGCATCCTAAAAAACCTAAATATGGGTGTTATCAAACCTCTACTGCTACCACAGACAGAGACATTTCAAATTATCAAGTTTGACCTTGACCTGATCATCAAGGTCATTGCATAATCGAAATCGGCATGCTCAATAACCTAAGTGTGGGTGATATCATGCCTCTACCTCAACCACGGGCGGAGATATAGCAAATTATCAAGTTTGAAAATATCAAAATCTCATGATATCTCAATCACCCGGACACATGAGGCTGAGAATTTTACCACAGTCCTGTCATTGGATAAGCAGGCATGAATTAAGGCTTGTTTCATGTTGATCAGTTGACAATGTGGCACGTTATTTCAAAAAATATCAAATTTCGTGATATCGAACGTCGATATGGCCATGACCCAAGCATCTCAGATAAAAAATAATCAGCTCATTTGATTTCTACGGTATAAAAACCTAAGGGCAGAACTTTGTTTCTATTGCTTTGGGTGTTAACTGGTTATAGGAGCCGATTTGTGCCATGTGATGGACAAAATATCAATTCTGATATGATGATTACGTCAATGATGGAGGCATCTCAGGTAGAAAATGATTAGATCACTTTTTCTGCCTTTTTCTGCCTGTAAGTGACGCTCCTCTGTTTGATAACTCATTTTAAAGTTTCTGAACAGTCCACTTTCCATACTCTGCCATGTTGCAAACAGTGACACTTGGACTTATAGTACAGGAGAGCCACCTGGAGGTTTAGTTTTCCCTGGATAGCCCCATTAGATGTATTGAAAAGCCCGGGGAAGACACGGGTCTAAAAAACCCGGGGATTTTGAATAGGTGGAAGTACAGCTTTAGAAAGCAAACATATAAGAATATTGATAAACTATTGTTTGAAATCTGAGACACAAATTATAGGTTGTGAATGTTTCCCTTTCAGAATTATAAAGTCAATAATTGTAAGCTTACAGCGTTGGTTTTCTCTCAACCAACACCATGCAAAAGATTTTGTGCTGTGCATTGGTTTTCCCTATCAAACTGAACTCTACACAGCTTCTCGGCCTATTGGCTAAGGTTAAAGTTGAATTTTAAGAGTTGCGGTCTTTGCATTGCGAACGTTAAGCAATCAGGGCGAAATAACTCAACTATAGGGTTGATGCAACCATGCTGTTGGTTACAAACAACCCAACAGTTGGGTTAAAAGATCCAACACTTTGGGTTGATACAAACAATCCTTAAGTTCATATCAAAATGAACGTCATCTCAACTGCACACATTTTAGTCTCCAAGATATCATCAACTCCGGTCAACACCGTCGTTTCAACTGAACACATTTCAGTCTCAAATAGAGACCACTGTTTTAACTCATATGGAGAAGGCCGTCATCTCAGCTGGCAGAATTGACTTGAGACAGTCCTATCTCAACATGAAACATAGGTTATTCGTACTGAGATTCAAAGATCTCAACTTGAGATCCAAAAGTAACTTCTTTTACGGACAAGCGTTCAAGACATTTTTATCTCAAGTTGAGATGAATATTTTTCTGTGTGGACAGGTAAGCATGGGAGTTTTTGTAGAATATCTGGATAGTCTAAGCTCAAGTGTGTGTCACAATTGTCTGCTATTAATTATATGGTTAATGCGAGGTCATGGTTTCCATATCAATATAAACAATCTTCAGGCTATCCCTCGTTTAACAAAAAAATGGACTTATTCCAGAGAGGGATTTATACTCTCACCCCAGGGCCATGTATAAATACCGGAATCAGCAGATCTGGCGGATTTAGCGGATTGTATCAAATTGAATAAAATTTGATAATAAATGGAAATTAATTTCGTAATATAAATTTTTCACGTGTTCTATAATGCTGCACAGGTTATAAAGGAAAGACCGCAACAGCATCGCGAACGGTAACTGGCCGAACTATTACTGCAGACCATTGTTGCCGTATTTGGATTACCGACTGTAACAGGTACACTACAGGCCAAAAGTTTGGGGCCACGCTTCAAAAATCCTACTCATTTCCAATAAACCCTTTCTATCTTCAAGTCCCTTCATCTCGGGCTATTGATAAAAATCTGTCTGTTTCTGGGCAGATATGCGACTGATGCATCGTCAGGTCAAGTTTGGTTGGTTCAATGCTAGTATTTTGGGCACTGACACGATTTTCAAAAGGAAATAATTCATTTCAACTGATTTCTCAATTGCTGTAATTGAGAAATCAATTGAAATGAATTCATTCCTTTTAAACATGTGTCAGCGCCCAAAATACTAGCAATAAACCAACCAAACTTGGCTTGAAGATACATACAGGGCCGATTTTATAAACGATGGCTAAGATAACCATCGGGTTTCATTAACCCTTAGTTGACAAACTGTTGATTAACCGAAGTGAATTTTCGATTTTATGAATCGTTGATAGCCAAACATTCTAAAAATAAAAATGTTTACTTTGATTAATTAGTGGTTTTCAGAACAGCCGATGGTTAAACCGAGGTTTATCTTAGCTATCGTTTAAAAAATCGACCCACAGTTGCATATCCGCCCAGAAACAGACAGATCTTATTGAATCTATATCAACAGCCCGAGGTGCAGTGACTTGAGGATAGAAAGGGTTTATTGGAAATGAGTAGGATTTTTGAGGGGTGGCCCCAAACGTTTGGCCTGTAGTGTATTCTTGCGGTCCTTTATATCTGTGGGACACATGAACAATTAATTAGTTTGCATTCATCATTGAATTTTATTCAATTTTATACAGAATCTGCTACATCCGCCAAATCTGCTGATTCCGCTAATTCTACATGGCCCACCCGAAGGTGTATTTGGTGTTGCCGCGTGGGCATTGACAGAATCAGATCAGGGATTCAAAATACTACCCCCAAAGTCACTTTACTTGGAAAAGGGCTTTTCCGTGTTGAGCACAAAAACGTGGGGAGAATGCCTTGGCTTGTGTCCGTGTCATATGCGATTGGTATCAGGTGGCACCAAAGATGACTGGCCTCATTGATGCTCGTTAGTCCCGCCCTTGTGATGCAAAAGAAGCGCAATGATCACGTGACGTTTTACTGCTGTGGAGAGGTTTTCACCGCCGTGAAACCCAGAAAATTTTTTTAGTAAAACACAGAAAGCTGGTGAACACATGATTATTAATACCGGTACTCATCCAGAGAACTTCGTCATACACTATACATGTATTATCAACCCTTTATTTCAGGATTCATTTTCTTTCTGGACATTCCGTTTCATTAGACTCAGCCCCATGTGCTCTGTCAGGTGGCCTCGGTCTCCATGCTGTAATTAGGCTTGTGGTAATCGACTCGACGCGACGCGACCACTCGATGACTCGATGGTTGCTAGGGAAGCTTCAAAATGCGCAAATCGGTCTGTGTAGGCCTCATGATGACACTAGTAAATAAAAAAAGGGATAATGATAGTCTACCGGTAATAGAAGAAAAATTGTCATCGCCGCGTGTGAAATTGGGATAAATACAATCCGCTCACGCTTTGCTACCATTTATAAGTAAACTTCGTCGCCATCAATATTACACTCCAGTTTTAGTTTTACGGTTTTATGACTATGCGTCGAGTTTCTGCACTGGCCACGCAGCTTACAATACGTCAAGCGGGAAAATGGGCCAAGTCAAGCCCTGTAATTATGATCAGATTTGGTCATTATGTTTCAGGGCTGTGGATTGCCTGGATAATGCCACGGAAGAGGCACACGTCAATAGATCTCTGGAAGATCGCCTGGCAATCGTGCGCGAAAGTGATGCATTTATGAGCTTCTTTAATGCTGCACAGGGAAACGAGGGTCACAACGATAGAACTTCCCTTGGTGATGCATTCAGGAGATTTATGTCGTCGGATAACGATTGTTTTGGGGACTTTGCCGCTTTGTTGCCGGAGCTGGTTGACTCCAACGATGAACGTTTTCAGGCCGTCTGTAATGTCCTGCAGGAGACTCCTTTATTTGAGGACCTTCTTCGAATCGCACCAGAATTTCTTGATGAGGAGACACATAGGAGAGCCGTCAATGAAACTTTGTTTGAAGACGATTTAGACTGAGACTGATTAAGGCCTATGTCTTTCAATCAACAGGAATGATCTTTCAACTTTGGAATCGGCGTATTTTTGGTTTTGGCCATCTGGTGACTAAGCCAAGAATTGAATCGGACCGAAACTTGGTGTTCTACTCGTTGCCAACGGTTGCTTCTAGTCGTTTTTAGTCGCTTCCGATGTGTACGCGTGTTGGCAATGAACTTCCTGGTTTGTGGAGCACTCCTGGTCACGTGATGACTCCTGAGTGGTCCGATCGGAAGACATCGACAATTTCCGTGTAGCATTCAGTTCTACTGCTGCTTGTCGGATGTGCGCGCTCGATTGAAGACCGGATTGTGCCACTTGTTGCCGCAATGATCTGTTGTGACCGATTTGCGCGGAACGCGTACATCGATAGCGACTGTGCGTTCATTTGCTTCCCTCTCGCAAGGCCGATGTACTACGCTAGGCTTTACACCAGTCTAAAAGCCCGGGTAACACACGTGTCTGAATTAGCCCCGGCGAGCTCGGTGGGTCAGATAAACACGGGGTTTTCAAACACGGGTCTCTTAGACACGGCAAGAAACCTGTACGCGCAAGAAACCTGGGCCCGTATGCATAAAAGTGGAATAGGCTTATCCCAGGTATAACCTAACGTTATAACCTTAAAGTTACACCTGGAATAAGCTTATTCCACCTTTATGCATACGGCCCGTTTTGGTGTGCTTGGGATACGTGGAAGTACAGCATATTATAATGGCCTGTCACTTGACCCGATGAAATTCAGATAGACAACCGATAGCGTGCTCACCTTCTAAACTACATTTCATGTAAAACAGCACCATTAGACGTGCAGACCAGAGAATGGCCAATTCAAACGACAGTCATCTAAAAACATCAATTTTATGCTCTATCAGAATCCCAACAGTCATTAGGCGCAGGAAGTGTGTGCAAAATCAGTACATGTACATGTTGTCGAAATCTGCAGGGAGATTTCTACTGTTGAACTTGTTGTAGCAATCCAGGAGAGAGGAGCAAAGCACGACTGGACTCATCGATTTCTAACTAACATCTGATTTATTCATCTACTAAAACATGTGGCATTACATAATTACATACTGGCAATACAAACGGAAATAACATGGAGTCAGTTGATAATTCCTAAAGACAACATAATAACAAGAGCGCCTGTTCTCAGGCTGAGGTGTGAGAAGGATCTTTTGTAGGCTGAACCAGTAGGTAAACAGTTACTAAGGGGAAGTCCTACTTGAGGCTTATGGGAAGAAAGGGCTAAAGATTAACTGTGAAGATAAAGATTAGAGATTAATTGTATGAAAGAGAAAGTTTGGCGTCCAGAGGTCTGAGAATGTTGTTCTAAGAAAAGTTAATTGTAGTGGTAATATTTGCCTAATAACCTGGAAGTTATAGAATTCTCGACACATGTAGTAGGCCTATGTTTGGTTTTGAGGTCAGTCAGAAGAGGCGGTTTCCGTTACTGACTGCCGGTCTTGTGATCGATGATGAAATACTAGGATCATTGTATTCAAACAGTGTGCAGTGTGCAGTCCCTGTCTGGAATGGCGTCTTTCCGTATTTCCGTATTTCTGGAGGGTGTTACCCGTTGACTTAAGTATATTCACCAAGAGTGCGGCAATGAAAATAACAGGTAGGCAACGTATTCTTTATCTATCATGTCTATCCGATTTGACACAGGAGAAAGAAACAAGTGTAGGCAATTTTTAGTCGTGGTGGTGGTGGTTCAGGCGGATTCGACGACTTGCGCTGCTAATCCAAAGTGTGATGACGTCATGCGTGCATGTGAGTGGAGGGCCCATTCAGTTGTGTTTTGAAAGCGGAGGCAGGGGAAGATGCTCCTGATTGGACAAGTGTGATAGTGGAGAGCGGGACGGTTGCAGTTTGGTGGGAATTCGTTCACCCTCCCGCCTGCCCCTGTCTGAGGACACGTGTTGAACATGTGTGTGGATTGTGTTGGGCTGTTATTCATTCCCCATATATATTAGACCAACACGAACATGCACATGAACAACACACTTGGGATTGGGTGTCATCCGTGTATGTGTGATAATCACTTCGATATTTTTTTCCAGAGATGTATATACGTTTCTTTTTGTAATCTGGTAATCTGATCACGGCCTGATGCAAGTACATGTACGTCAAAGATTATTGACCAAACTGCTTTGTTGGATTCATCAGGAGAAGATGTGAAGTAACCCGAAGATTGAAGAAAGGAGGCGGAGGAGGAGGAGGAGGAGGAGGACAGGGATACTCCCAACTTAGAGCTCGAAACCGTGCCGGGACAAACTCGTCCCCAGTGGGTTTACGTTCCTACAACACCACTGGAAAGGGTTGACGACTTCAGGAATACTGCGTATGTGCGATATACTAATTTTGAGGCGAATCACACCGAGGCTGGCATAGGCGCGGCATGATGTTCCCAACTAACTATTCGTTTGAAATTGCTCTAATACTCAAATAATTTGTGTTTTGGGGGTATTATACATGTATATGGTTTTTAGGCATACGTACATGATGTTTTTCAGTCATCGAAGAACGAAATATTGTGTGGAACAAACATTTTGGCACGCTGCCAGTGGTTGGCTAGAAATTCTGGCCAAGTCGTAGCCCTTGCCAGAGATATCCTCGGATGAGGTAGATCTGGGTGCGAGATTGGTGCCGGGAGAGTAACGGAAAGATCCGAAGTGTTGCGAATGAGAACAGGGGACGGGGTTGGGTGTTGAACAAACAGAGACAGGAGACGAGTATAATTCAATGAGAACAAATAGATTCTGATGAAGCTTTTAACTGAAACAGGGAAATGGGATGGCATGGCGTCTGATGAACGCAGGCTTACAATAACGCAGCCTTTGCCATTCTCAATCTTACTAACTTTGGGTTGGGCGGAATTAGTGAACATGCAGTGTGGCAGTTACCAATACACTGGCTGAGACGTAATCAACGGCTGCTGATGTTTCCAGTTGGTATGGGACAGAGCTAGCAGGGGCTGATGTGAATGCTAAAAATGACAAGGAATGGTCTTATGATATTGGCTCTGAAAGGACAAGTGACCCTGTGATACATGTATTCTGATAAAGGCTGGTGCTGATATAAAACCTAGAAACGACAAGGATGGTCGTCACTTATAATATCGGCTCAGAATGGACACAGTGCACCCATGCGATATTCCGATAAAAGCCGGGGCTGATGTACATGTGAATGCTGAAGACCGCAATGTTCATGATGTCGGCTGAGAACGGACACAGTGACACCTGTAAAATTCTGATGATAGTAAGAGGCGATGTAAATGCTAAAGACGACAAGGGATGGTCGGCTCTTATGATATCGGCTCAGAATGGACACAATGACACCTGTGACATTTTGCTGAAGGCCGGGGCTGATGTAAATGCAAAACAAAACACGGGTTTTTCGGCTCTTATGATATCGGCTCAGAATAGACACTGTGACACCTGCGATATTCTGATAAAGGCCGGGGCTGATGTAAATGCAAAACAAAACACGGGTTTGTCGGCTCTTATGATATCAGCTG